>NC_069406.1:89271178-89348795 GCF_026875155.1 Cherax quadricarinatus | reverse complement strand
TTTTTAGAAGGATCTGCCTTTTCTGATTTTTATGCAAAAAAGGGGAGGTTTTACTGGTTATCAATTTCCCGGGAAAGGTCCCGCGAAATTCAGAGGCAAAAAGTTTAGTCAGAAATGTAAGGAGAGGAGTCATTTCTAAATAGGGGGGTGTCGCCAAAGGGGGGTTTTGGCAATTATGAAGGTGTAATTACCAAATTTTTTGTTAGAGAATCAAAATGGGAAATTTTCCCTTTCTGCCTTTAAAGGGGCAATTTTGGGGAGAAGGGATTTGATGTTTTAAAAGTTTTAGACTGGGTACAGTTTTTTAGCTAACCAAAATTTGGGAGCATTACCACACCCCCCATACAATATGGTAATTTTCTCCACCACCAATAAAATAAGAAATTTCAAAGTTTAAGCCCCCCTTTTATACCCCTAATAACCAAAAGAGTTTTAATAACCCTTTTTTCCAGTACCCACTGAGGAGGTTTTTAAATCACTGTCACAGGCCCGGGACTACAAGGAACAGATGGGTGAGCCCATTTTCCCCAAAACCAAAGGGACCCAAACCCTGGTCAAAGGGGGCAGGAGCCTTTAAACCCTTATCACGAAATTCAAAAAAAGGGGCCACCTGCAGTAAATTTTGTCGAAAGAGTTTAGGGACCAGGCTGCGGCGATGCCTCTCCGTAATACCCGATTACACATGATGTGGCTTGCATTCAGCCTTTCCCCAAGGTATCCAAAGAAGCCACTTCTTTACCCCCGGAGAAGGTCTATTTAAGTAAGTCTACTGTGGCCTTACACAAAATGAAAGGTAGGGTCACGGGTGTTAAGTTTTGAGGGGCACTTGTAGCATAAACCCTTGCTTCGCAGGGGGGTTGCCAGTGTCGATGACACCTAACCGGGTTGGGCATTTTTCTTAAAGGGGGTAAAATGGATCCCCCGTCAGGGGCCCAGTGCACATTTTTTGGATAAATCTGAGTCCAGTCTGGGTCCTACCTGTAGGTATTGCAGAAATTTCCTTTGGGGTTGACCCTACTAGGCAACAACGTTGTGGGACCCTCAAAATGAGGGGAAAGTTTGGTGTTGCAGGACCCTGCTTTACAAGGTGGTAAGACCCAATTTGGGGCAACGGTACCTGAAAATTTTTCAATATGCTTTTTGATAAACAGGGAACAAGGGAGGAGTTGCCCCCCTGTGACCCTTCTGCAATGTGGGTGGTTTGGGCTGGGGGGCCTGTTCTTGGTTTTGACATGAGGAACTCTGAGCAGTGAGAACCGGGCCCAAACCGGGAACTCGGAGAAGTGGTCTTGGTGCTGATGTGAACAAAAAATCCCCTGACTCTGCAGCAGCTGAGTGAGGCCCGGGGAAGGTTGTGACCTCCGGAACGCTATTCATTTATCAGTTGTCGCGGAGGATGTGGTTCCCAAATTTACCAAGTGTTTATTTTGCAGAGTTGATCAAATGAGCAAGACTCTTTTTAAGAGGACCCTGTGCTTACGTGGACGCGGCAGAACTATTAAAGTGTCTTTGTCATTTTTTTTTTACAGATTCTGAAGGAACGGCATTTCAGTGTTAAGACGGGAGAGCTAAATAATCAGTGTTTATTAATAAATTTCTTTTCTAACAGGTTACCAAGTCTGTACCCTTTCTGAATAATTTGTGTGTGTGGTTTGAGATTTCTGGCGAAACATTTTTGTCTCTTAGGCTTTGCACAAATCACCCAGAAGTCATATTTTAATGAAATGTCATGTAGTTTTGAGAGGCCTACTTGGGGTTAAATTTACCAATGTATATCATCCTAGGAGTCAAAGAAAAGCTCCAGGGTTTTCCCCAGTCTCCCCAGGGCAATGCATATTTGTTTTCCCCAGTACCAGAAGGACGGGGAGGAGGGAATTCCCCTCCCTTTCATTACCGTGGGGAAGCACCTGGAATCATTAAGTCATGTGCTACGTGAGGATGGTGATGTTTCCCCGGCGGTGTTTTTTCTCGGTTTCAGAAAATTCTTGGGCTAAGATGAGGTCGATGGCACAGTGCACCAGTCTGCCAGTCCCCCCGGGATGACGTGGGACTATGAGGTGGTGACACTTTCTGGAAGCTGGAGAGATGGGATTGCATTGGAACCGGGTCCGGGAAAAGGCTTGAGGGAAACTGGGGGTTACTTCAAAATGATGATGGATAAAGCCCTGAAAAAAGAAATGAAACAGGAAAATTGTAAGAGATTGGGGAAGATTTGGATCTTCTGAAAGACGGGGTTGAAGTGTTGGCCAGCCTGGTGCCCCTTTAGTGAAAGATTTTTGGGATGCTGAAAAAGGGGGGCCCATTTAACCCCATGGGGAGAGGTTTCCGTTTTTGTAAATGTAGCGGGTCTGGCATGATTAAGCGGGGGTGAAAAGGTCCTTAAAGGGGGGAAGTGAAGTGTTTATTTCTAGAGACTGTTTTTTGTATCCAGCGAGAGTGGGTGGATGTTTTTTTTTTTCTGGTCCACACTAGGTGATACCTTGAAAACGTGCACTGACGCCCCCAGGTACAGTTAAAAAAAAAAGGGTTTTTGTCTCCTCTTTTGAACTACTGCAAATTGGTGAATGAACAGTGGGTTTCATCTGTTCCCCGACCAGTGTCCCAAAGGAACCACCCGTATTTGTAACTTTAATATCTCGTCCATGTCCCTTTTTGATCCATTAACCCTCAAGATCTTTTATTGTAATCCTGATTTACCCCCTGGGTTTTGCAAAAAAATACAGGGTTTGGGGTCAGTCTTGTTGCAGGGTAGAGCGGGAGAAGTAATCCCAACTCGGCTGCTTTCCAGCAAAAAGTAGCAGGTCCCAAAAGAAGTTATACCCCATAGAAAGGGGGCTCTTGTTTTTGGCAGTGAAAACATTTGACGTGAAATATCTAAATCATTCACCCTATAACTGTGTAATTGACCATAATCCCTTACGTTCCTTCATTAATGGGGGAACCAAAACAGAGATTACGAGGTGGGCCTTGTTTCTCCAACCCTTAATCTGGGATTTTTTAGGGAAGGGGAGGGGAGTTTTGTGTTGTGATGCCTTGTTCGTGTTTAAAGGGGCAAATGTAGTGTATAGATCACTTATCTATTTTTTTTTTGCAGTGGTTTGGGGTAGAAGAGAGGAACCGGGGCCCACCCAAAGGAAAAGGGCATTTTGAGGGGAGCTGGGGATCAGATTCCCATGTGTGGTTTTTGGGGGGGAGACACATCAAAGACCTGCCGGGAAGGTAGCTACTTTTTTTTAGGTGTGGCGG
The DNA here is from genome assembly GCF_026875155.1 of Cherax quadricarinatus. Taxonomy (NCBI): domain Eukaryota; kingdom Metazoa; phylum Arthropoda; class Malacostraca; order Decapoda; family Parastacidae; genus Cherax; species Cherax quadricarinatus. The sequence continues at coordinate 89,345,549 of NC_069406.1, read as the reverse complement.
GAATCCCTCGCCTCGTTTATGTTGGTATAGGGACGTTGGACCTAATGTTTTAGTGAAGGGGGGGTGGGGGTGATGCCCTCCCTGTTGGGTCATTTTTTTGACCCGGGTGTTTTGGTTCTCCAGGACTCTTTTTAAATTTTTCCTTTTGGATCACCACTGGGGTGACCCCAGGGTTTTGGGAATGACATGAGGTGACGGCCTGGGGGGTCCCCTTTTTGGGGGTCTTCAGTGATGACCCAAAGGGTTTTTTACGGCCGCAGCCCCACCAAAAAATTTTTAGGGCCTTCCACCCGTTGTTTTTAGGGGCCTGAGTTTTTTCCCCTCTCCTGTCTCTCCTGATTCTCGCAGGGGTTTTGGTCATGGGGAACCAGTTTTGTTTACAAAAAATTTACTGTGAGAGGAAAGTGATAATGTGTGTTTTTTTCTCCGTAAATTTTTAACAGTAAATATGTTTTTCTTTTCTTTGAACTCCTGGAAAATGTCTTACTTTTTAAAAAAGTTTTTTTGGTGGCACCTACCGTTTGGTCTGCCTTTCAAAATACTGAACTTTGGTGTTATTCATTAACGGCATTCCTCAGGGGACTTTTTTTTCAAATTTTTTGTTTTTTTAATTTGCTTTATGTAATTTAGGGAAAATGCATCAACGCCAGCGCCTCCAGGCTGTGTTTTTATGGGCCTTTTCCTAAAACAGCTGTCTAAGAGTGGACTGTGAGCTCGTTGGGCATAGAACTGACCTTTTATGTTCAAAAGAGTTTTATATGTCTGCACTCTAGTACCTCAGTTTTTTAAAAAATTTTCATATTTTTATACCAAAAGACCGTGATTGATGGTGGTCTTCCCCATTATCATTTTTCCAGTTGCCCCAGACCCTTAAAGTGGGGCTTTTTTTTCTTTTTTTTTCTTTTTGCCTGCGGGGGTTTCCCTTGGGGCCCCCCTAGCAGAGTGAGACCTTGGGTTGGGGGTGGGGGGTTTATGCAGGGTTCTCCATGACATCGATTTAAAATTGTGGGGAAGTGTGCAAATAAATGAATATTTTAGTTGTAAGGAATAATTTTTTTAATTTATAATGTCTTTTTTGGGGGTACTGTAAAGTACTCTAACAAATTTAAAGAAGGAGTTAGTGATTTATTTTCCAAAAGGGTTTTTGGGGACGCAGAGTAAACTGGGGGAGGGGGCACGTGGGCGAGGATCGGGGAGAAGCGGGGGTCGGAGATGCTGTATTTTTTTTAAATTTAAATTTTCAATAATACCCATTTTGTTTATCCAATCAACCCTAGGCTTTATATGGCTTACCTCATGTTAACCCAGGGACTGACATGGAGGGTGCTTGGGATGAGTGATAAGTAAGAAAAAGGTTTTTGGTGTCTGACGGCCGGCTGCGAAGCCTAGTGTAAAGGGGCTGAACCTCCCGCCAGCTGTATGTACCTTCTTTGGGCGTGTAGAATTAAATTTTTTATGTTTTGGTGTTAAAATAGATATTTTTCCTAATTGGGATTTTTTGCCAACCCTCTGTTAACCAACCCCTTGAAGTAAACATATGGTTTAGCGCTTTGTTTTTAACTGGGATAGCCCGGGGGGGCCGGTTTGGGCTTGAGATGTGTGTAACTTTTACCTTTGCCCTTAGACCGGGTCAAGCCCCCCGCTATCCCACATTTTTGCGTAACAGTGGGGCACTTAGGAGTCGGGGACAAAAAACTTTGTCCCTTGGGGGCAAAGGGGGAATGTTGAGAGTAATTTTTACCAACGCTCTTTTAAAGGGGGTTTAAGCGTGGGGGATGAATGTTGCAGCGAGGAAAGGCTGGAGGCAGTGGAGATATCATGTCTGAGGGCAATGTGTGGTGTAATATAAAAGCAGAGAATTTTGAGTTTGGAAGTTAGGGGGGTTTCGGGGTTACCAAAACTGTTGTCCAAAGGGCTGAGGGGAAAGGGGTTGTTGAGGTGGTTTGGAGATGTAAAGATGGGGCGAAACAGAAAAGCTTTTAAGAGTGTTCGTCTGTAGTGGAAAGGAAGGGGGGGTGGGGTCGGCCCAGGAAGTGGGAGGGGGGGGGTAAAGGAGGTTTTTTGGCAAGGGCTTGGACTTCCAGCAGCATGAGGGCGTGTTTGAACGAGTGAAAGGAGACAAATGGTTTTTAATACTTGACGTGCTGTTTGGGGTGTGAGCAAAGTAACATTTTTTGAAGGGATTTTAGGGAAACCCGGGAGGCCCGGACTTGAGTCCTGGGATGGGAAGTACAGTGCCTGCCCTCTGAAGGGGGGGGTTTTAAATGTTTGTTTTTTAAAAAACGTAGTGTAAACCCCCCCCTTCTAAAAAGCAGCGATGGAGGGGGAATGATGGTGAAATTTTTTTTCTTTTTCGGGCCCCCTGCCTTGGTGGGAATGGGCCAGTGTGATAAAAAAAAATAAAAAAATAATGTACATATGTATAAAAATTTTAAAGGGTTATAAAAAAATTCTACCAAATTAATGATCTGCATTCGGGGAAATTCTTCAAACAATATTTAATAAGTTTTTTTTTAAATTAACTCTTGCCACGATTTTTATAAGTTTACGAATTTTGTTTTAACTGTTAATGATTCAGAGAAAGCTCTTTTATCTCTGGGGCGTTTTTTATCTAATGCGGGGATTTTTTTTAAATTCTCGTGTCATCCAGAGAAACGAAAATATTTACTAATACAGTTTTTCCTTAGGCTTCATGTTTTTTAAAAGTAGTTTTTTTACAAACAGGTGAAAATACTCCGGGTATTTTCCCCAAACCCTGGAAAATACCCGGACCAGGACAACCCCGGGGGACCAAAGTCAGTCACCAGGTTGTAAAAAAATTTTGGTGGGTTATTTGGGGGAAGCCCAAAGCTTAATTCTTCAAAAAAATAATTATGAGTTTAAACATCGATGCTTTCACGGGGTCTAGGGGGATGTTAGGACAGTTTTGGGGTTTAAAAAACCCTTGCATAAAAACCTTTTTAAAACCACCTATGGAGGGTAAGGGTTTGCCATGAAAAACATTTTTCCCGGGTTGGATAATGGTTTTAGACAACGTATTTTTCTGTTCTTTAAAGTTTTCATTGTGTTTTAAAATTTTTTAATGTAAAAATTATGTATTTTTGAAATTTTTTAATTTTTATAAAAACATTTTTTTATTTTTAAAATAGTGAAAAAAATATTATTATTAACATACAAAAAATTTTTACGCATAAAATGGCTTTTAAAAACCCTTTTATAAATTTTTTTATTGCGGGTTTTAATGTGAAAAGGCCCAATACCGTTGGGATTTCTGGGGGTTTTTATGGGGGAAACAATATCCAAGAGTCCAAACCCATCCCTCCTCCACCCCCATTCTCTCTCTCTTAACCCCTCTCTCTTTCTTTTCCCCTCCCTGTTCTCTCTTCTCTCTCTCTCCCCTTCTTTTCTCCCCCCTCTCTCTCTCTCCTCCACACACACACCACAACACACACACACATTTTGGCGGTAGATACATTCACCTAGCTTTTTTCCCCCTTAAATTAAGACCCCGGAAAAGTGATTTTTGAGCCATGTCTTATCAAATTAGGTTGCTGCTGTGTGTCAGTAAAAACGGGTTTTAAAGAGCTTTTGGGGGGCAAAAAGCTTTTGGGTTACTGGGATGCTGGTATAACTTTTCCCGACCCTTCCCTTTGTTGTGTTTGGTTTTTTAGACACCCCTGATGATACTTTATATTTTTCTTTGAATTTATGTTTATGTTTTTAACCCAAAGGAAAAAGTCAACCAAAAAACTAGGGGATGTGTTAATACGTGTAACCTTTGAAAATTTGGTTTTTATTTAATTATTTTTTTGAAAAAATTTTTACCTTCAAAGGGTTGTATCTCTGAAAAATTCACTGAAAAATGTTTTAATTTTTACTCAAGGGGTTTTTTACTTTGACCTAGAAAAAGCCACAAGTAGTAAATCTGTCCCCTTAAAAAAGGTTTTACCCATATGCAAAAAGTTTTTGTTTACCTTTGGATTTAGTTATTTTATTTTTTTCAATCCCCCCATAATTTAGTTACGAAATCCAAGATAAAAAAATTTAAAATAGTAGGAAAAATATATTTTAAAAAAACAGTGAGTTTTTTAAAGGAAAAAAAAATTTACCAAAAAACTTTCAAAGCAAGAAATTAAGGAAATTCAAAATTTCAGGGACTTGAAATCATACACGAGACAAAATATGGAAATGGAAAAAACCGCAATAAACCAAAGTTAAACAACAGAAAACAACATAAAAAAACCCCTTATTCTCATGAAAAACCCTCTTTAAAAGGGTGAAGGGGGGGAAAAGGGTTCCCTTTTGGTTTGGACGAAGGATTTCCCTTTGTTTCCTAAAAAATTAGATTTTTTGGGTCTCTTGGTTTCAAATCAAAAAATCCCTCATCTCGCCGTTCCTCTCACATTCGGTCCATCTTTAAAAATATTTCCAGTTTGTGAATGTAAATCTCCTAGGTAGTGGGGGAAAGGGGGTGTTTCGGTAGTGGGGAAAGGGGATCTTTAATCGGTAGTGGGGAAAGGGATCTTTATCGGTAGGGGGTTAAGGGGTCGTTATCGGTAGTGGGGTAAAGGGAAATCGTTATCGGTGGTAGTGCAGTTTGCTTTAGGAATTAAATAAACCCGGGGCTCCCTCTCTTAGGCCCGGTGGGCCACCTCGCATGTCTTTTTATGACGGAAGTATTCTTGGAGGCTGCCTATGTCTCCTGGGGGGGAAACAGCCAAAGGTTTGACTCCCGGCGTTTCGGAAATTCCCCTTTGTTGGCTAAAGCCCTTAAATTCGGGAGCAAATTCTTTTCTGGTGTACGGTTTAGGTTTAAAGGGGTTTCCATGCCGTATAGAAATTTTGGGCCAAATCGGGGTATTCTTGGACAAGAAGTGGGATATCGTTTTCTTTTCGTTTTAAAACAGTTGCTTCATTTTAATAAGTTACCCCGGTGCGGGATTGGGAATACAATGTAAAACAAAAAATATCTTTTTAAACCACTAAAAAAGGTTTGTCTTTATTGATTGAAAGAGACTATAATAAAGGGCCCCAGCATCCACGGGTCCAGGTGCGTTTCCCCCCCCCGCAGTCCCGGGTTTGGGCCCAACATGATGAAATCCCGTCTCTGACTTTCCTCCCCTTTTCCCCCCCCCTTCTTTACCCCCCCGTCCTCTTCGTTTTCCCTTTTTACCCCCAACCATCTTTTGGGCTGGGCTCTTCACTCGCCCCTCAAAAACCTCAAAGCCCCAAGACTTCTCCATTTCGCCAAAACTCCCAAACCATTAAACTTTTTCCCCCCTTATTTAAACCCTTTCCCCTTTACGGGGGTTTTGTCTCGCGCCTTCCCTTTCCCCTTTGTCTGTGATAGTTTGGTAAACAACCCAAACCCCAGCTTTTTCCCCTCCCCAATTATCCCACCCTTTCCTTTTTATCCCCCCAAAATTCCCTTTCCCTCCAGGATATCACTCCCCCCTTTTATTTTTCCCCCTTTTTTGGAAACCTCCCAAATGTCTACTCTTTACATTTTTTACGCCCCTTTGCATCATGCTTCGGGTTTTATCATGAAGTCAAAACCTGCATTGGACACCGCCAACCCCCCCCTCCCCCTCACCTTTTTCGTGCCCCCACCCCTTTCCAACCTCTTTTTTTTTTAGGGTTTTTCCAAAAAAATTTCGCGTTTTTTTCAAAATTCCCGCTATTTTTAAAACATCAGTTTTTTTTAACCCGGGTTCTAGCCCAAAACCACCGTGTTTTTTCTGTTACCGTTATTTTAAAAAAATTTAAATGAAAAATTTTTTTTTGCAGTGGAATATAAATTTTCCCTGTGGAGAGAAATCGATGGCCAGTGCAAATGTTCCCCCTTTCTATTTCCCCCTTTTTTGTATCTGCTTCCCAAAAACGAAATTACATTCACATTGGGCCCTTTCCCTATCTTTGACTTTTATTGCATGCATTTAAATTCCTTTTCACAACGGACTTTTAATGAGAATGAACTTTTTATGCAAAATGAAAATTCCTTTTCCCGGGCTTTTTTGTTTTAACTTATACATCAAAAAAGTTGTACTCAGTCTGCTCTTTGTATCTTTGCCCGTAAACCTTTTTCATCCACCCAAAATTTCCCTTTCCCTTGGCCAATTCCTTACCTCCGCCCTTTCTTTTATTAAAAAAATTTTAAAATGCTTATCATTTTTCCCTGGGGGGGGTCTCGCTGCGATTTTCCCCAGGGGGCCCAAGTTAAATCCCTTTTCCCTGGGCCTTTTCCCTTCGTTTAAAAAGAAAATTTCCCGCCTCCACTTTTTGATCCTAGCACCCAAATTAAATTCCCTTTCGATCTTTTAATCTTTAAAATTTTTTATCAAGCTGGGACTTTGATTATCGTGTTACCCTGAAAACGATCATTTCCCTCTTTCCGTTTTTCCCCTTTTCTTACCCCCAAAACCCCTTCGTCTTTTTCTCATTGACAATTTGAGTTTTTAAATTTTTGCGCTTTATACACAAAAACCCACACAAAGGGGGAAAAACTTATACGACCGTTTGGGTTTTCGGGCCCAAAAACTAGAAACACTAAACACGGAAAATGAAGGAGCCGGGTTATATAGGAGGGGAAAAACGGGAACGGGAAAGGACAAAGAAAGAAGGAAGGGGCATTTGTGGGGTTGGGGCAAGGGTTTAATGGAAGTAGCAGTGGTGGTGGGAAGGGGATCCCTTTGGACGGGTTTTTTGGGGGGGTCAACCCCCCCGGGGGCCCGGGTCGAGATCAGGCCTTGTATGGATGGGGGCCCTAAATTCAAAAAGGCTTTTTTTGGGGCTGGCCGCACGAAAAGGCCGACGTAAAAAACCAAAACGCCAAAAGGGTCAGGTACTGACTTTAGATCCCCTTCCCAGTGCCTTCTTGAAGAAGGCAGGGGTCTTTTTGGGTAATCCCCCTTATGTATGTGGGAGGCAGTTGAACAGCCCTTGGGCCCCTGACATTTTGTTTTTATCTCCCCTTGTACTCGGGGCCCCCCGCTTTTCGCGGGAGAATGTTGCATCCCTGCCCAGTTTTTGCTTTCATAGGGAGTGAATTTCGTGTGCAAATTTGGTCCCTAGCCCCTCTAGGTTTTTTCCAAGTGAAATTAGTACATGTATTTCTCTCGCCTGCGTTCCGGGGAAATACAAATGGGGGGAAACTTAAAAACCTTCCCGAAAATTTTAGATGCTTTTATCGAAATTATGGTCCCTTTTGAAAGTTTTTTGGGTACAACTCCGGGGTCAGAAATTTTCGCCTGCCTTGAAGGGGCATTTAGTGTACAGCAGTTTTTTCCAGCCTAAGAGACAAGCAATTTGAAGAGAATCATCAGGGGTTGGGCGTCCCCCTAGTTTTGAAGGTTTCATTATCCACCCTATTTTTTTCTAGCAGATGCGGTAGATACATTGTTGGGGTTTTTGGAAGGGAGATCCTCCGATTTTTCACCCCCGGGGTTTTCACTTTACTTTTTCGCTCTTTTTAGGGTTTAAAATTTTTGTTGTAAAACCCTGAAACATTTTTAAAATTTCCTCAATTTTTTTCCAATCTGAGTAGTTAACATTTCTCTTCTTTGGAATTTCCAAATTTTTTAAAAAGTCCCCAAAATTTAAAAAGTTTTTGGTTGATGTTTTGCTTGGAATTTTGCGGTGTCGCCCGATGGATGTCACTGTCATGGGGTTCCCGGGGTATCATCCAAAAGCGAAGACAGGGAGCTAGGGGGCTACATCTTGTGTATGCAGTTAAGAGGTGAGGAACGGGGGGAGCAAAGTACTGTGCCTTGGGGAAACAGAGCTTTCCACCGTAGCGGGCCTCGCTTTTATTTCTGTTTGCTATTCCTTTTTGTTTTCTATTAAAATAGTTATAGATCCATATCCCTTCTTTTCTTGTTTTTTTCCCTTTTATCATGTTTTATGTGCTTTTAAACAACCCTTTGGTCGCAGTTTTTTGAGGTTTTTGGAAAAGTCTGTGTTTTACTACAACGGGAAATTTTTTTTTTCCCTCTGAAACACCCCAGGCCCTTTGCCCATAGGGGGTCCAGTAGTGGGAAGGCGGGAGAGACCTGCTCTGCCCCCCGTGTTGCCCGGGGTTGGGTGAAAACAAAGGGGGTAAAAAAGGGTTTGGTTGGGATCTTGCTTCTTAGAACCCTTTCAATGATTTTTATGAGATGGGGTTTTTGTGCTATCATCTGTAGTTTTTTGAAATTTTTTTAAAACGGGCCCCTTTTGTAGATGGGGCTATGTCTGTTTTTTTCAATGGGGTGTGGATGATTCCTGGGGTCCAGGGCTCCCTCTCCTTTCTAGAATGCTTAAGGCTTTGTGAAAAGGGGGATTTTCTTGCATTTCCCTTGATAAACCCACGGAGTTTAAATGATTTCTGAACCTGGGGTTAGAGTGCTTGGGATGTAAATTTTTTCCCTTTTTCAAAGTTTTTTTGGGTGTTAGGATAATATAAAGAGTTTTTTGAGATGACCACTTTCGGGTTTTGGTCATAAAAAAATTCATTTAGTTTTGTTGACCCTTAGTTTTGGGTAACGGCTCCTGAAAACACTGATTTCGTATTGGGATTTTTAGTATTTTTACTCATTTTTGGAGTAAAGGCCCAATATTTGCATTTTTTTTAACCCCTTAGAGGGGGGCCATAAGAAAATTTTTTTTTTTTTTTTTTAAAATTTCCCTTTTATGGCTCTTTTTTCCTTTCCCTTTGAGATTTCTTCCGGGGAAAATTAGTGGGTAGCGGCACAAAGACAAAAAGGGAAGTGAAGCAAGTTAAAAGTAGTGTATAGTAGAGTAGTTTTTTTTTTGTTGTAGTAGTAGTTTTATAATCGAAGTAAAAGTTAAATCTAAGGAAAAGGGAAAAAGCAGCCTTGTAAGAGAGTTAATGGCTGAGAGATTGAAACCCAAACACTCAAGTTGGGGGAAGGAAACTGAAGGACAGAATACCCCTAGACAGAGGAAAAGAAGAAAATTTGGGAAAATATCGGAAAGGAGTGGGAGGTGGGAAAAAAAGGAAAAAAAAGATCAAATCAAGTCCCCGAGTTTTCTGAAATCTACAGCTTTTGGGGCAATCCCATTTTGTTGAAGCATCCATAATACACACCTTTCCAAATTGAATCGAAAACCTGGTTTTTGTAAACTGTAGGGGCCTTCCTTTCATTACTTTTTAAAATTCCCCAAAAACGTTGGGAAAAACTTGTGACTTCACTTATCTTTTTATTTCCTCCCCAAACCTCATCAGGGGATTTCTGTATTTTTTTTTCCCCCTTTTTTCCTCCCCAGGTGTTTTGTTCTTCAGATTTTTTTCACTGTTTTTTTGGGGTCCCATCTGTGGGCCTTTTAGTTCTCCTGAAATGTTCCATTTTCTTGTCCTTAAATTCCCCAACTTCTGCTTCTACTATACTGCTACTACTATTTACTACTACTATACTATACTACTACTACTACCCACAACTACTCCCACAAATTCTATTACTACTATTATTTTATTATTATTACTATTATTTTTAAATTAACCAGCTTTATCTCTACCCAGTTTCTCCACTTCTTTCTTCCTCTCTTTGTCCCGTATTTTATCCTCCGCTCCTAATATATACGGCCCCTTTTATCTTCGTGTTTTTAGTGTGATTGTCATGTTGTTATGCCCCCTTTTTAAATTTTGATAGAAAGGGGTTCTCATACTTGTTCTAGTGGGGGTAGTTTTTATTTTAAGGGCCCTAATCTGTCTAGATAATACTTACATCATGACTGATCATCCAGTGGTTTTCTGATATCCTTTCACCAACCCCCTTCACAGGGTTAAATTTTAAAATACTTTCTTTTTAAAAATAACTGTATTTTAAAAAAGATATGTACAGAATATACAAAAATTAACCCGTACTCAAAATATTCAAAACATAAGCCTGCCCCACCCCTTAGCTGTTCTTCTAAGGGCGCCCCCATGGTGGCTGGACAAATTTCCCTTCTTTTTTCTGGACTAATCTCCGGGCCCAACCAAGGGGTTTTGACACACTTTAGTCACCCTGGGGAGGTGGCCCCAATTTAAATTATAAAAGCTCACCCCCCGTGGCACAAAATAAACCCCCAAAAAAAAGAAAGAAGGAACCCCGAGGTCCTACCAGCTTGAAGTCCACCAAGAGAGAGAGAGAGAGAGGGGAGAGAAGAGAGAGGAGCCTGCTAAGTCCTCCCCAACCCACCCAAAAAAAGAAAATGTTTTCCAAGCCCCAAATTCCCCTAGTTTTCCACAGTTTACCACAACCCTTTTTTTTACTGTTTTTCAAAAAGAAATACAAGGTTTTTAAAAACTTTTTTAAATTGTGTGTGTGTGGGGTTTTAGTATAACCAATTATTTGAGAAAAAAAAAAGGCCCTTTACCAACCCGGGGGCCCCTTTCAGCCCAAAAAAGTTATCTGCCCCCAAAGGGCCCTTTAGAGCTAAGTCCCCATTTAATTTCAATTTTAATTTGGGATTTCCCAAATAACTGTTACTTATAATTTCCAATGTTTTGTTGGGGCCCATAGCCCCATAACAGTTTACTAAAACCAAAGGCCCAAACATAAGTTCTTTTTCCTTTTGTGCGGGTTATTTTTTTGTATTATTCAAGTTTACGGGAATTGGGCCATTTTGTTCCCTTTTCTCTTTATGCATTTTTCTTTCCCCTCTTTTTTCCCCCCCCCTTTTCCTTTTGCCTCCCTTTATACAATAGTTGCTACTTTTCATCAAAAACGTTCTTGCTGGATTTAACGATTTTTTTTTCTGACTGGGGCTCTTACTTTTGTGACTGAAACAAGTTGTGTTCCCGCTTCGTTACAACCCGAACTATCGACTCGTTCCTAGCTTTCAAAACCCACCCTGGGTGTCTATCCATCAGTTATGGAATTGTGAAAAATTACTTCTTGGGGTCTTACGTGTCCCTGAAAATTCCACTACTTATATGGGTGCAGATTGCAAAAAGATACGAAGTTCATTGTTAATTTCATTCCCGACCCCCTTCCAGTTTTCCCCGGTTTTCCCGGGGTTGGAAAAGGGTTGCAGGGGCTCTTTTTTGGGGTTTCTACCCTTTAAATGGGGATCACCTTTTCTAAAGAATCCCCAAAGGGGTTTCATCTCTCCCGTTCATTTCCTTTTCCCTTTAAAAAAAAGAGAGGGGGTCAGTTCCTTGGATTTTACTTTTTTTCATTGCAAGATTTTACTTTTTTTTTCAATTTCAAAATGCCCTTTAGGATCTGAGAAAAATTTTTGGGCAATACTTTTCACGTGGCCCAAATGACAGTTTGTTGGGTCAGATGGGAAAAACGACCAAATAAAACCCCGATTTTGATGACATTAATGTCAGTTAGAAAGCTTGGTTAGCAAAACTTTGGTATGGTACCTGGTTTACTTCGACGCCTTAAAACCACTGGGGTACCTAAGTTTTCCAAAATACTTTCGGGTAAAAATTGCCCATATGTAATCTTTTCATTTTTCCCCAAAAAGGGGTTTTGGGAAATTGGCGAAAGTAAACTTGGGCCCAACCCCTTCCTTGGGCCTCCTAGGGAAATTTTTCAGCTTTTTTTTTTGGGGGTTTCTTGTTAAAAAAGGGATTTCTGGGGTCAAAAGGGAAATAACTTTTTAAACCCTTCCCTCCCGAATAAGAAGCCTTCTTGACGTTTCCACTGTTTCCCATCAGATATTTGGTCGTTTCTTTATGGCATGATTTTTTTTCTAAAAGTTTTTTTGTTAGCCGTAATTGTCATCCTGTAGCGGCCCTTTTTTTTTGAAATTTTCATTGATTGCGCTTCCCAAACCCGGCCACCATTCATGGGGTTTTAAAATTTCGTTGCAAAACAAATCGATTTTTACAAAAGGTGCTCTGTTTTCCCCCCATTCTTTTACACCTCTATGGTTTTAAAGTATCCCCGAGCAAGGGGCGATTAAAATTCTCGGTGTTCTGTTTTTGGGCGCCCGAAAGTTTCCCGAAAACCTCTCATAATCCCCTGAAAGCGTTTGGCATTGCGCCTGAACCCCCTTTAAAAAACTGCAAATCATCTTTTTGAGGGCTGAAAACAAAAAAACCCCTTTTTCGACTTTATTCCCGTCCTAATTTATGTAAACTAACCCTGTACAAATTTTTTCTTCAGATTTCCCCTTTAAAAATTTGAACTTTATCTTTATCATCAAAGGGTTTTTATTTGTATCTCAGGGGGAGTCAAAAGTCTACGTATGTAGAGAGACGAAAAACCCTATCTTTTTTAATAGGTCCCCTCTCTATTTTCTCCTTTTTTCTACGACCATCACGAAACCTTCTTCCTATAAGGGAAAAAGACGGATATTTGTATGGTTAATATGTTTAATCGTCGTCCCCATTTTTTTCGACCCTTTTGTCTCTGTTAAAACTCTGTTGGCTTCCCCTTTATTTACCTCCCTAACTTTTTCCCCCTTTATCTTTGTTTCCCCTCGTTCCCTTTGGGGGGTTCCCAAAAATTTTTGTTTTTTTCCTCCAGACTTCCTTCTGCGGGAAAAATTTCTTGTCTGCTCTAACTTCACTCTCGCCCCCTTATATTGAAACATTTACCCGGGCTCATTCTCATCTACTTTTCCGGGGTACATGATTTTTTCTGGGTCCTCTGATTTTTGGGGGAAACCTTTCCCAAAGGGCATTTACTAGAAACGGCCAGTATTTTCACAGCCTACTTAAATATTTTTCCCCCGCTACGATAAACATTGGTCCGTTTTTTGCCTCTTCTATAATAGAGGAACCTGATTCCCATAGTGCAATTTTTATTGCTCTCCCAGAATTTTGACTCCCCCCCATTCTATCGGGGTTTTCGAAATTTTAAATTTTGGGTATAAAAGTATTTCTAGCAAACCCGTAATGACGTTTGGTCCTTTGGGCATGTTTATATTAGGGGGGAACGGAAAGGGGACTCCCCTCCCCTTGGTCCCGTTGTTTTTATGACCTCCCAAAATTTTTCCCCAGAGGGATTTCCCTTTTCGGGGTACTTTTCAGTGAACTCTCGACAACTCTGAAAAGGTAGCAACAAAATTTTGGGCTTAGTTGAACCACAAAAATTGTTTTCTGTCTGACCACTTTAAGATTTTTCACCCTCTTTCCCCCCAATGTCGTTTTTTTTTGGGGGACAACATTCTCTATTTTGCGTTTTCCCCCCACACCTCACCCCCAGACACTTTGGGAAAAAAAGCCCAGTAAAGTTCTGCAAGGGCAGTCAGAGGGCAGCAGGATTCACCCCTGAAGTTCAACCCATTTATTTTTATGGTATTCCCACTGAAAGTCTGCCTTTTACTTAAAAGGAAAAATTACCTATTGCAACAACTTTGATGCTTAAAGGGGTTCTCTTTCACTCTCATCCCCCCCCCTTTCCTCTAACTTTTTAGGGGAGAGTTCCTTCGACCAGAGATTAGTTTTGTGAATTTCGCCCGTTCTGCGAATTCCCAAACATTGTAAAAATCTCTCGTTGTTTGATGGGATGCAGAGGATGAATAAATAATAACACCCCCATGCCTGAATGCTGGCTGCCTTGGATTTTAGCGTTGGGTGGTCGCCCAAGGGGAAATTTGGTTTTCCCGTGTGGGATATGATTAAAGCATGCTATCTTGTCCAAGATTCCTACGTTCGAAATCTCCTTCGACCGATAAAACATACGTATATATATATATATAAGTCGTGCCGAATTTCGCAGAACTTGCGATCTTTGGGTTTTAAAAACAACGCTCATTTGCCAAAAAAGGACAAGTGAAAATTTTTTTGTATGCAATAATTTCGCCAAAATCATTCTGAACCCAACGAAAAAAATATATTTCATTGTGTTTGTTTTTGTATTTAATTATTGTAAACAAATCTAAAATATATTTAGTTTTGGGGAAAGGGTAAAATAAATTGTTCTTGTTATAAAATTTAAATTTGGTTTAAATTTTTAAGTTCCTTTTGGTGGGAAAATTAAAATTTTTTTCATCAAATTAAAAAAAAAAAATTATCTTTAAATGTTTAAGAGAAAATTTTTGAAATTTCTTAAATTTTTTTAAAAGAGTTTTTTGCTAAATTTTGGGCCCGTTTTACCCTATTCGGCACGCATTTATATATATATTAATATTATATATAAATATATATATATATTTTATATATTATATAGATATTTTTATATATTTTTATAAAATATATTTCAACAAGGATTTTATCTTTTTACCAATCTTCAACACCAAGGCCCAAATTTTTTCAAGTACAAAACTTGGGCCCCCATTCTGAAAAGCGAGGGAAAACAGTTTCTATGCCATAAAAAACGGGCAGGGGAAAAAAGTAAATCACTCTGTATCCTTCTCACTATCCCTATCGGGACCATTCAGGGACAATAATTTTGATTTTAAAATTTAAATTAATTTACCAAATGAAAACACAACCAACAAACCGGTTCGAAAATTATTTCCCGTTCAATACATGTTTTATAAAAAAGAAAAAATAAAGGTATTGCGGGGAGTCTCTTATGTTAGTATGGGAGGTTTTAAAACTGTTAGCTAGAAATGAAAGGAAGGGCCCCTTTAAACCCCGTTAAAGCCCTTTTTGAAGGCATTTCGCCCTGTAACAATTCAGGACAGGGATTACCCCCTTTGGGTCCTCCTCAGGGGAAAAATTTAAAGAAAAGAAAAAGAAAAAATTCACAAAGAAAAAACACTTTTTTTTTATTAAGCAAAGATAAAACATTGAAATATGAAAGGGGTATCCTACTTTAAAAAAAAAATGAAAAAAGAAATGGAAAAATGACAAATTTTAATTCAAAGCTAATATGTACAGTTTTACTGGGGTGTCTGGGTTTATGTTTTACAACCCTCTTTTTAGAAAATTTTTAGGGCCCTTGCTGATGATGTGGGGGGGTGAGGTCACAGGTGTTGGTGACAACCCCCAAAAAAAAGTTCTTCACAGGGGGGGTCTTTTAGGGCCTTGAATAGTCAGGGGGGGCCAGATGACAGGAAAACGGGGAGGGTTCTTTAACCACTCCCAAAAAATGAGGGGTTAGTGGCCTTTTACCCCAATTAAAAACCCGGGGTTTTGGTAGGAAACATAAATGACTTTCAAAGGGCTTTTTTCCCCTTTTCCCTCTCCTTTTTAACACTTCCCCGTTTTGGTTGGCAGGTGACCCTCTGGGGGCAACCAAGCTGGAAAAGAGACATGTTACCCCCCTCTTAAGAAATCACTCTCCAAGATTAAAAGGGATGGGTACTTTAAAAAAAGGGAAGGGGATTATCAAAAAGTTTATTTTGGAGCTTTAAAAATGAAAAGACCAATGTTTATTAAAAAATGAAACTTTCAACCAAAATCCAAATTGAATAGGAGCAGAGGGTTTTACTTACGGTTTTTTTTGGGAGGTTTTGAAAGGTTTGGTGATTTCTGTTTTGGCCGTCACCCTTTTGGGTGGGGAAAAGGGGGGGAAAGGGGGAGGGGGTAGCGGGAGGGTTAAGGGTGGCCCCTTTTCCTTAAACAAGCAACCGGCAATCAAAAATATCGTCCAACCCTTTTAAATCGCTCGCTACTTTACTGTTGAACTTTTTCCCTCACAGGGCCCCTTTTATAAATATAAAGGGAAAAAATTTTGCAAATCAAAGATCAGTAAAAGGGAAAAAGAAGTTCAGGGAGGAAAAAGAAAGAGTGGGGGGGGAAAGTAGAATGAAAAAAGCGAGGAAAGTGTGCAAGTTGGGAAAAAAACCCGCGAAAATAAGGAAACAAAATGTGTGAGAGAGTGGAAAAGTTAGCAAGGGGGAAAGAAAAAAAAAAAGTGGGATGTAAAAAGGAAAACCGGGTAATAAAGGGAAAAAAGAAAGAAAACAAAAAAGGGCCCGGAAAAAGCAAAGGCCGAAAGAAAACAAAAAGGCCCCGGGGATAGAAAGAAGATGAGAGTTAAATTTTAAAGATTTGAGAAAAAATGAAACAAGGGGGGAAAGTAAAACCCGTGATAAAGAAAAGGGGGTTAACGATAGAACAAGAAAACAAATGTTTTCTAGCCCTTTTCCCATGTCAGAACAAGAGGAAAAGCAAAGATCGAGAGAGTGAAAGCCAGAAAACTTTAGTGAAAAAAATAAATTTAAACAATTGGTTAAAACCGAAAATGAGAGAGCAAAATGAGAGATCCCCCAAAAGAGAGTGAGAAAGAAAAAGAAAGTGACAGAAGGAAAGTAAAAAAGTGAAAGCATAAAAATCGATATAGGAAAAAAAAGGCAGCGCGAAAAAGAACTGGTGAAGAGGGAAAAACAAAGGGCCAAGATTTTGCGTCAGTGACATAGTTGGGAAAAGGGGTTTAAAAATTGTGGGCCCCCATGACCCCCTGGGCCCCAAAGAACCCCTGACCCCCCGGAGTGGAAAAGTGAGCAATGATCATCCCCTTTTACTGCCCCAAAATTTCGTATTCTGAAACGTCCGGTTTTTAAATGCCATCCCAAAATTTTTGTCCATGAATATTTTCCCCTACTCAAAATACAATTTTTTTTTTTTTAAAAACAGCTATTTTTTTTAAGGTTCGGGTTTTGTTGCATTACGAAAATAAAAGAAGGTTAAACATTGTTTAAAAATACAAAATTATTGCAATGTAAGTTTTTTTATAAGTAATTTTTTTTTCTTTTATTTAATAACAACTCGGGGCCCTTTCCACGGGGGGTGACCCCAAAAAAAGAAGAACCACTTTTTATCATCATTTACTCCGCACTGTCCCTTTAAGGGAAACGTGATAAAACACAGTTAAAATACCGCAAAATATCAACCCCACCCCTTCAAGTGCAGGTTTTAAAACCTTTCCCAAATCCGGACTTCCCCGTCTGGCTAAACAAGTTTTTTTCCCCCAAACCCTTCATAAAACACACTTACTCTTACCCAAAACCCCTTTAAGTCCCCCCCAAAAAGAAAAAAATTTTTCCTTTCCCCCTCCAATTTTTTAGCACGTCCACACTCGCTTGCTGAAAAACCACGGAACCCTTTCCCCACAAAAAACCCCCATCCCCCTTTTCCCAGGGCGACCCCTACCCTGCCTTTTTTCATCTTCTTTTAATTGTCCGAACCCTCTCCATAACCTTTTAAAATTACCCCTTTTTGGATAATACTTTTAAAAAAATTCCCCAAACCCTTTTAAACCCCCAAGCCACTGATTTCTGCAATATGTCACAAATGCCATTTCTTTTCGTACACTAAAATCTCCACTGGGCCCCCAGCCTTTTGCTTGGGTTTCCCAAAATTCGCCACCAATAATTCCCCCACTATAAGAGCACTGGTACCCCATTCCCTTCGTATATTCCCCTCTTTGGGAAAAAAAATTTTTTGTCTTCACAGACTCCTTAGTGCACCACTCACCCCCCCCAAAAACTCATGGGTTAACGTCGTTTTCATAGGGCCCATTGCTGACAGGTCACTCCCCCTATATCTAATACATTTACTTCCTCGGGTTTCTCCCTTTTTCTCTATAATTTTTTTTTTCCCCCCTTTGTCCCCTTTTCCTTATACAAAGGATCTTTACTGTACTAAACCAAACCCTGGTACCTTCCCCCCCTTTGTTATATTTATTAATACAAAAACACGCCACGGTGGTTTGGTATTTCTGGTTTAAGTCTTTCCCCAATCCCGTCCGTCATCTGGGGGAAAATCAATTTTCCAGGTTATCAACAGTAGAAAGAGGAAAGTTTAAACGTGGTGACACCCTTTAGCTTCTCTCACAAAAAAGAGAGGCACCAATTTAGTAAAACAAAACCCAACAAACCCCCTTTTTTCGCATCGCCGTTGGGCCGTGCGGGCGGGACTGTGCAGTTCCCCATACAACTGGTTTCTGCGCATTTTCACTGTTCAGACATGGGGGGGAAATACACCGGCGGAGGATAAATACAAGTTTTGGGATTTTAGGGGTTGGGGGGGTTCTTTTGAGCCCCGAATATGAACGTCGTTCTTAAAATTTCAAATTATTAGGGATTTATATGGTATCCCTAATGAGGAACTGTATGGTGTGGCCCTTAATGGATGAAACGAGTATTTGTAAAGTTCCTGAGGAATAGCTACTACAGCAGTGTGGTGGAGGAGTATCAGGAACGGCGAATGTGTCTCCACTCGACGATGGATGTGTGCTTGCATGACGTATCTACATTCTACACGTGGGTACGAGTGAGGAATATACCCTTCGAGGCAACGCAGTTTGGTATACAGAAGTTTTTCGCAAGTATGGTGTATTCATGAAGCCAGAGGTGGGGTTTGGCGGGATGGACCATATGTGGGCCTCCCGGAAGGGTCATACAATATCAAGATGACTTTAAAGACGCCTATACCTTCGTATGTAATGTTGCCAGGCACCAGAAACCAGGTATATGTGTCGTATGTGGGGCAAAGGAGAACGTGTCGTCTTTGTGGCTCTTTTGACCATATAGCGGCACAATGTGCACGTAGAGTTGACCCGGGGGTGTCAGTCCCGGTGGAGGACATCCAGCAGGCGAGTGTGGTGGCGGCGGCGAAGAATGGGACTACTCTATGGAGTGAGGAGGTGGAGAGGAGGGTGAACAGATGGGGACGTGTGTCACACTCCCGGTGGAGGAGGAAGTTCCTTCTCCAACATCTGAGGTGGTGGAGGAAGTGGTGGAGACGACACAGGAGGTGTCCTTGGAGTCAGTGCTCCAGGAATTCTTGGAGGAGGCCTTGGTAGAAGGGACATGGATGAACGGATCAGTGAAAAGCACAATTGCAAGGCCTGAGTGAGAAGTTGGAAGTAGTAGGGAACACTGGAAAGGATACACTTGTAGTGGCAGAGGTACACAGGGAGGATGTACCTGAGGAAGAGGTGGCTTTGGGAGGCAGCTCTAGGAAAAGACCAGCGGGGCTGACTGAATTAGATGATGTTTTAACACCTGGGCAAAGACCAGGTAAGAAGGTTGGGCGGAGGTGGTTCGCAATTCACCTACAGGGGGGGGGAGTCCAGGGAAAATCGGGGAGAGACAAGGGGGGGTAGGAAGTTCTATTAAAAAGAGTAATAAGGAAAGTGTAAGCAGCTTGAAGGGAAGTGTGA
Source organism: Cherax quadricarinatus (assembly GCF_026875155.1). NCBI lineage: Eukaryota > Metazoa > Arthropoda > Malacostraca > Decapoda > Parastacidae > Cherax > Cherax quadricarinatus. The sequence continues at coordinate 89,326,551 of NC_069406.1, read as the reverse complement.
GCAAGCCACAGCGGCATAGGGTAAGCCGCCTCTCCTTGACCATTCAGGTGGTAACGATAAATGCTAATGGCTTAAAAACTGAGGTTAAAAGGGTGTGGTTGGAGTGGTTCCTTAAAAGGTACGATGTTGATGTTGGTTTCCTACAGGAGCATAAACTATAAGTCAGGTAGTGAGTTGAGATTGAGGGGATATAAGTTTGTTTGTGAGCATGACAACGCTTTTTAAAGGGCGGAGTGGCTGTTTTAGTAAAGGAGACCAGTCCTTTGCGAGTCATGGGGTGGGAGGAGGGGGGTGGGGGGAGGGTTGTTCGGGTGGATGGGGGGAGGGGGAGAGTAGGGTATGTTTTGTGGGAGTTTATATGCCTGCGATTGGTAACGTAAGGATAAAATCAGATTTTGTTCGTGACGTTTTGTTATATCATCTCAGGGGTTTACCTGCCATAGCGATAATTGGAGGTGATTGGAATTGTGTGATTAGGCATGTAGACGTAGTTTCTAGGGGGGCGGGGTGTGTGTTGGGTGTTTTAAGGGATGCATTGGGTGATGTCGGGGTGGTAGAGTGGTTGGCAGGGGGGGGTATCAGGTTGAGTATACCTATGTACAGGGGAGTTATGAGGCAAGGTTGGATAGGATTTATGTGAGGCAGGGGATAGGAGTGGAGAGAGTTAGAACAGTAGACGTGGGTTTTCAGACCACAGAGCAGTGTTGGCTGATCTAGGGTGGATGGAAATTCCCGAGAATATATCAGGGCTATTGGAAATTAAATGTGAGGCTTTTTACAGGAGGAGGATCAAGGTCGGTCTTTTCAGTCATGGTGGAAGGGCTTTTGGGAGGCTAGGGATGAGGAGGTGGATTTGTTAGATTGGGGGGAGTTGCAGGCAAAGGTGAAAATTGTAGAATTTTTTAGGAAGAGGGGCAGGGAAAGGGCCGTTGGAGGTTTGGATTGCAGAATTATTTAGAGGGTCAGTTGAATGATTGTTATTCGGGGGGGAGTAGGGAGGGAGGGGAAGGAGTTATGGGGGAACTTAGGATTCGTTTAGTAGAGTTGCATAATGAACGTTTTGATGCACTCAAGGGTCAGGGCAGGATTGGAGGACGTACTAAGGGTGATAAGCCAACCGGGTATGTTCTCAGAAATTCAAGGACAGACAGTTGAGGACTACCGTGGCCATATTTTTTGTTGGAGGGTGTGGAGGGTATGTGAGGGACAGGGTCTCCTGACCAGATTCTATTAGTAGGTATGCTGATGATTGGTTTACGGAGAAATGGAAGAGAAGGGGAGGGGTAGGTGGGATAGAAACATTTAGTGGATTAGGGTACCGCAGGGTATGGGGAAGAGGGATAGGGAGTTGGAGGGAGGCATTACGGGGAGGAGGTGGGGGAAGTGGTGAATGGGTTGAGTCAGGGGAAGGCACCGGTAATAGATGGGTTACCTAATGATTTTTACAAAGCGCATTGGGAGGTTCTGAGGGAGTGCCTAGTGGAGGTTCTGATTATATGTTGAAATGGGGCAGAATGGCGCAAACACAGAGAACTGGGGTCGTTGTCTTGGTGCCAAAGAAGGGAGGGAGGAGAAGGGTTTGGGAGATTATCGTCCGTTGTCGTTAATGTGTACGGATTAAAAAATTTTTGCGAAGGTATTGGGAACAGGTTAAAGAAGGTAATTGGGAGTAGAGTACATGAGGGACAGTATGGGATTCCGGGAAGGACTATGAAGAATGGGCATAGTGCGATAAGGGATTTTATAGAGAACTGTCAGGGAGGGGCGTCCCTTGGCTTGGATTGGGCTCAGGCATATGACTGTGTGAAGAGGGACTTTTTGTGGGATGTTTGGAGAAATTGGGTTTTGGAGGGGGGGTAGTGAGGTGGTGCGCACGCTGTATGAGGGGGCTGTAATGAGGGTGCAAGTTAATGGTAAGCTGGGGGGGGCGGTGATGATGGAACAGGGATTAAGGCAGGGTTGCCCGCTGTCACGGGTTGCTTTTTGCATGCGTGCAACATCCTTTCTTTGAGGCTGTGGACGAGGAATTGGGGGAGGTGGGGGGGAAGTATGGGGGGGCATAGTAGGTTATGTGGATGATACAACTGTGTTAGTTACGAGTGGGGAGGCTTTACGTAGGGTGGGAGAGGTCATTAGGAGCTTTGGGTATGTTTTCAGGAATGGGTAGTTAATTTAGCAAAGTCTAGGTTATTAGAAGTAGGAACATGGGTTGGGGGGAGATTGGGGGAGGAGATGGGATGGACGGTTTGTGATAGAATTAAGGTGTGTGGGATCTGGTATATGAAGCAATTGCAGGAATGTAGGAGGATTAACTCAGAAGCAGTCACGAGTAGGGTTATAGGCAAGTTAAAAGGTTTGAGGCCAGTGAAGTGGCGTTACAGCAGAGGGTGTTGGTAATTAATTCGGTGGTGTATAGCAAGGTCTGGGGTGTAGCGGAGGTGTTCCCTTGAGGGTGCAGGATATACAGGAAATACAGAGGAGGGTGTTGAGGTTTGTGTGGGGGTTTGGGAGGGCCTGGTTGTCGAAAGATGTGGTCATGACGGAGGTGAAAAGGGGGGGTCTAGGTTTGTTGGACTTAGGGTCTAGGGTAATGGTTTTATATATAAGCAGAGGTATTTAAGGGTGGGGGGGGGAGGGGTGTTAGGGTGGATAGGGTGATGAGGGATGCTAGAAACTGGTGGAGTGGTAGGGATTTGAGAAAGTGTGAAGATGTAATAAGATTCATGTTGGCAGTGGGGCAGGTAAAAAGGTTGAAGGTAAAAGCAGTGGTGGGTGTGGTGTGGGGAAGGGGTGCATTGCAGGGGGTAACAGTATACCCCATGTATAACTGGAGGGTGTCATATGGAGGGAGTTTCAGGACGGCTTCTGATACCAGCAAGGGTTAGGGGTTGGTGTATCTCGTTTTCTAATGGGGGTGGTGGCATCTAAGTATATGTTGCATAAGAATGGGGTTTGTGCTAGAGAAAGCAACATGTTTATTCTGTGGGGAGGAGGAGACGGAAATATCATGTGGTATATTTTTGTTCATCTTGGAAGTGGTTGAGAGTTCTGATGGCGGGGGTTATTAGGCTGTTGGGTGGGGGGAGTTGGTCTTTTTTTAAGTTCGTTGTCAAGGAGGTTAGTGGAGGTAGCAAGTGAGGTGGGATAGGGCTTTGTGTATTGGCCATGGCAGATTATTTGCATGTTTCTTGGGGTATGAGGCAGATTGTAGGGCAGAATGTGGATTTTATTAAAAGCGTTAGCACAGCGAGGTTTTATAGGACTAGGGTGTAGGAAATAGGTAATATATGGGGGGAGATGGGATTCAAGTTTTCGATAGGTTATCGAATTTTTCTGTAGCACAGCTTCTAAGGAACAGGAGGGGTGGGAAGGGTAGGGTCGCTTTTTTGTGAGAGGGGGGGTGTAAGGTTAGGTTAGCCAGTGTGGAAGGTAGTGTGGTGGGTGTGAGATAGTGAGTGCATCATATATTTATGATATGGCTATGTTCACTGTAGTGATATCTCTGATATTGGCGATCAGTACCATTGGGATTACATTGTCATAATGTGGCTGCCTTGCATTACATATTGGTTGGGTATATTATTGCACTCACTATCGAGGAGAGGTGGTTTAAGTGGCTGATTACGCTTTTTAGGCTTCGTAGTATGAACTCGTGAAAAAATGATTTACCAGTGAATTATAGTATGTGTTTTTATTAACGTTGAGAAGGGTTTTAAAATATAAAAATAAAGCAAGTAAAAAACTGTAGTCAAGTTTTTTTAGTAGTTTTAACGTGTAGCTGAAGTACTTTCCATATCTACCATTGATTGTTTTTTCTTTAGATAATTAGTATACAAGTATTTCCTTTCCTTATAAACGGGACTTCTTTATAAAAGAAGGTTGTAATACATTTGGGCAACAAGAGATGTTGAAGGAATATGACATTAGTCATGGAGGTTGAATTGTTTTCAGATAGGGAGATTAGAATTTTGTTTAGTCATGAACAAGTTTGCCCGTCCTTGTGAGGAAACCATTTGATTATGGTTTATATTAAATATGTACATGTGGTTGTTTAAAGTAAGTGTATCACTCTAATTTATGGTGTAAAACTCCATGTTTTACAACTGATGGTCTGATTTTCATGGTTGTTGTTTTTTATTATTGATATGGATTATTGTGGATGTATTATTCTGCCAATTTATAAAGTGTGTCCGTGTACGTATATGTACATATCTGTTGTTCTTATGTAGTTTGTTGTTAGGTTACTTGAGGTTTTTTTTTTTTTGTCTAAACTGTGCATGAAAATTTTTTTTGTATGCACTGGCTTTATTAAATTTGTTTAAAAAAGGGGTTTGTAAATGGTGGTTTAATTCCACCTAAGTATTCGGCGTGCCTGACCCGGTACGTGTGCGTAGTGCTCTGCACCCCTCTGCTCTGTTGTGTAGGCGAGGCGCCCTTGTCAGGACCTGGTGCAGTGGTGTGGAGTGGTGCTGTCACCCTCGGCTAACAACTTAGGTGCACTGTGATCGTCTCAAGATGGCGGTTTAGTCTGAGACGAAGGATAAATACTGTTAGGTCATTGAGCTACGTAAAGGAACGATACGACCAGTTCTGCGCAAGTCTTAATGCAAAGATCATAGGGAGACTTATGGGAGTACAAGATTGTGTCTTGTATGGTGTTAGCATTGAACGGAGGAACAACGATTTTCGTCAAACTGCTATCTGCAACGGATTTATGAATCGTTATATCACCAGGTTAAGGACGTGGTTTAACGTTTCACACCTGCTGTCACTGTAAGAAAGATAGATGTTTCACGGTATTTATACGTGGTTCACAAGTTACGCAAGTTCCCTTTGAGGCGGACGAGGCAGATATAAGAAAGTTTTTTGAGAGTATGGACGGTGCAATCCTTGCTCACATGGTACGTGGCGGCAGGAGCACTAGGCTGGTTTTCCATGAGGGTTCTTCAACCTCAAATTGACTTTGAGGCAACCAAATACCATCCTATGTGTACCTACCAGATTTCAGGGGACGCAGGTATGTAATGTTACCCAGGACATCGACGTACGTGCCGCCTATGTGCGTGAGTATGATCAACATATGCGGCGGACCTGTGACAAGCGAAGTCATGTGCATGGACCTGTGGGGACGTTTCGCAGCCCTGTTCTATGGTGGCAAGGTGAGGAACAAACATCGGATGGACGGGCGTGGTGTTTGGTGGAGCGTGTTAGTGGATCGGGCCTCAGATGGTGTGTGAGTTGGAGTCCCGCCCAATGCCGGATCATGGTGTCGTCTTCCTGTGGATAAGGAGGAGCCGCACAAGTACAGAGAAGGTTCATGAGATTGAGGAGAATTGGTGGAGTGTGGAAGGACGTTGTCACCTCCAGGAGAGGGATGTTACATACTGAGCGTGGTTTGTTCATTGGAGAATCGTCGCTTCCAGAAGTCTGAGACAAGTTAATTTGGACGTGATGGTGGTTTTGGAGTCATCCCATTTGAATATTACACATTTCAGGTGGAGAGTGGAGGTTCATCGAGAGGTAACATCGATCAAGATATGTGTAACATGACTGTTCACGAGAAAGGAGGGCGGCTTCAATCAGATTCTGATGACGTCCTTACGCCTGCATCAAAAGGCTGGGAAAAAGACTGAGGTCAAGTGTGAAGGTAGTGGTGTAGGTACGGGGTAGCCATGATAGGAGGCACCGGAAGAAGGGGGGGAGGGAGGAAGAGAGCATCTGAAGGTGTTGAACGTAAATTCAAGTCTGGAGTTGTAAAAAGAGTGATAGAGGAAGCAGGGGTGGAAACTTTAATAGGCTTAGGTGTATGTCTGTACATTGTTTATGGGTTATCGTAGCGGTTATGAAGAGAGATTGGTTTCGTAATTTTTGAATAAATCTAGAGTGGATGTTGTGTTCTGAGGAGCACAATTTCATAAGAGGGTGGGTGTCTTGGACGTGGCAGGCTTTTCGGGTAGTTACCCTGCCTTCTCCCCGTTCTTCTAAAGGTGGTTTGGCCCCCCCCCCCCCCCCCCCCCCCCCCCCCCCCCCCCCCCCCGGGAAGGAATTTTAATAACGGGAGACGAGCCCCGTTTGTTTTGCAGAGAAGCGAGGGTGGGAGGGGGAGGGAGGGTGTTGGCGTGTGGATGGGTGGTGGATGGGGTAAGCGTGTGTCTTTTGTGAAGTGTGTTATGCGTCCGGCAGAATTACATAAAGGTAATAGATATGATTTTAGTTGTGTGAGGGATCTTGTAGTTTTTCTTAAGTGCACTGCCAGAGGTTGCGATAGTTGGTGGGGACTGGATAGTGTAATCAGGGTGGCTGATGTGGACCCAAGAGAGTGGATATATGTCTGTGGCCTTAGGGATTTATTAAGGATGTTAGGTTACGTGATGCCTTTGGGGGAGAGCGGCCTGTGGGAGCTTGAATATACGTTTGATTAGGGGTGGTTTTGCTGCGAGGTACTAGATAGAGTGTACTTTCTCAGGGAATGTGAACGTGAAATCTTTCAGTACTGTTGAGACTACAATGTCTGATCATAGGGCCAGTGGTGGTGCGAGGTTGGCGTGGGGACGCTCGCGGAACATATACAGAAGTTTTGGAAATTGATATAAGTGTGTCGGAGATGAGGAGGGGTTGGAGGGTTGGGTTTTCAGTCCTATGGTGGGGAGCTTAGTGTGGAAGAACAGGGAGTGGTTGGACATTGTGACATGCGATGGGATTAGTGTCGCAAAGGAGAAGGATTAGGTAGTTTTATGTGAGAGAAGGAAAAACGTATTAATAATTTAAAATAAGGACTGCCTAAACTATTTAGAGGCCATAGGTTATGAGCTTGCTATGGGAGTGGGAGTGGGTGGGAATAATTTTCCTATGGATCGATGAAATAGCTGAATAAAAGGGGAGGTTGAGAGGTGTTGCAAAATGAAAGATTTCAAGCGGTATAAGGGTGCAGCAGGGGTGGAGGAAGTGCTTTGGGGCGAACAAGCGTCAGCGTGTGTTTTGCTCGGCATCAAAAGCAAGGCAGGCGCTGGACGGTATTACCATGGTTTAGAGGTAACGGAGATGGTTGGGAATTATAGGAGTAGGCAGGAGGAAGATACGTACTCCACGAAGGAGGATGTGTGTGTATGCGGGCGCTTGGTACGAGAATAGCTGGAACAGTGGGGGGGGTGGGTGGACGGTGCATGGACAAGGTGTGTACGTTGGGACGTGTAATTAGGAAATAGTGATCGAAAGGCTTTAGGTGGGACGATTACGGCAGAGAATTAGAGAATGCGTTTAAGGGGTATGAGGAGGGAAAGCTCCCGGTATTGATGGTCTTCCCGCGTAGTTTTTTTTTTACAACTTTGGGCGTTGTGATAAAGGAATTTATAGTTAGTGTTAGTTTAATAGTATGAATCGGAGAAGTGGATTATAAGTTGGGGGAAGCAGGAAAACAGCAGTAGTAGTGCTGGTCCCGAAGGTAATGGGGCAGCCCACCCATCGGGAGAAGTACCGAGTAATATCACTGATGTGTGCAGACTATAAGGTGTTTGCAAAAATTTTAGGTAATAGGTTCAATTGTGTAGTGGAGAGGGTAGGTGTTCAAAATTAGTTCGGGTTGACCGGGGAAGGTCGATGATTGAAGGAATGGGATACTGAGTAGTTTTTGTGGAAGCTAAGGGTGGGGGTGGAGGGCGGCTTTGTTGGCTCTAGACTGGAAGGAGCATTTGGATAGAGTGGAAAGGGGAGCTTTGCAAGGTTTATCTTAGGAGACAGGGTTTTGGGGACGGAAATAGTCGAGTGGGTAATCGTTGTACAAGGGGGCGGAAAATGAGGTTACAGATTAATGGGTGTATGGGAGGAGGGGAGGGAAATTGCATGGATGAGGAAATTAGACTGGGAGTCCCATGTCCAAATATTGTTTGCGTGTTTACACGTCCCCTTTTATAGAATGGTTGACCGTGGCTTATGTATGCCATGTGCGGGAGGTGTGGGGGGTGGGAGGCCTGGCCGGCGTGTTAATTGGATATGGGACGACACCTCTGGTCTATTGTGGCAGGGAATGGTCAATGAGGGGTTGGACGAGGGTGGTGCAATTTTTTGGAGAAGAGTGCCACGGGTAGTATGCAGGTAAATAGTGCGAAGTCAAGGTGCATGGGGTTGGGTTCTTGGGTTGGGGGTGTGGGGGGAGATGTTATGTTGTTAAAGAATGGGCGGTGTTCTAAGATTTGTGGTATTTATTTATAGGGATGTCATGGTTGCGGCGCTGGGAGGAAAATTCGGATAGGTTATTGGGATAGGATCGTGGGGTCTAGGTGTTCTGAGACCCCTAGCACCTAAACTTGATACAGCGGAGTGATAGTCTGTGAACATTTTTATTGTATTGTAAGGTTTATGCGTATGTTGCAGCCTGTTTCACAATTACTGGGGACAGCGATTGCGGGGATACTAAGACGGGTGTACATTTTTTATGTGGTTCACGTTGTGATTGGATACGGGGGAGGTTGTTATGTTACCTGTAAGTCAGGGTGGGTTGGGGTTGTTGGATTTGAGTCGGAGGGCTAAATGTGTGTTCATTTAAATGGGAAGTGTTGCCGTGAGGTGCTGTGAACGCGGGCTGTTTGGCAAGGATACACGTCAGGCTGGGTATGTGGTATCTGAGATTGGAGTTGAGGGAATGAGAAATGTTTTGAGGCGTTATGTTGGTTTGGGATACTGAGAAAGGTTCGTATATGGGTTTTGTGTAGGTTAGCTTGTAGGTAGGTGCGTTGTCCAGTTGAGGGTTTGTTCACACATGTATGCGTGGAGAGTATTGGTTTAAGATTTGAAATTGAAGTTTTAAAACCATCGGGCGCGTGTGTGTGTTTACGTTTTCTGCATGGATCCTCCGTCTGGTGAGGAATTACGAACAGGACAGGTTGTAGAGGGTGGGAGTGTGGTATCTGTGGAGGGGATGGAAACGCGTACCATGTAGTTTACTTTTGTGAAGGGTAGAGGGTTGGTGCTGGTTTTGTAGGTTGGTACAGAGGGTGGGTGCCGTGGGGGTGTCGGTTTTTTTGCGTGCTCTAAGTTAGATATGGGTGGGTTAGACAGAGGTGTGTCATAAGAGCTTTAGATTTATATCTTGGTAGATTATATATATATGTGTGGGTGATGAGGGGGGAGAGGGGATATGTGAGGAAGAGAGAAAGGTTATTGCGGTAACGTTCTATAGTACGAGGTGTCGTAACAGAGAGTTGTATGGAGGAGGTGGGATCAGGCTTTCTCAGATGGGTTAGAATGCTAACACGTAGGGATTATCGTAAATCTGTGATTGGATGGATATGAGTGAATGAAGGGGTTTTCATAGGTTGGGAGGGAGGTCAGGGGCAACAGCGGGATCGCCCTCCCTGGGGGGGGGGGGGGTCGTGCCTGAGAGTGTTTGTTGAATGTGGGTTGGATGGTTTCGGGTTTTTCATTGGGACTTTATGGCATCCAAGTGTGGATGTAGGATCAAGGCTTCGTTATGGTAGATATATAACACTTTCAGAATGTAGTATTATATAGGAGTTTTTTTTATGTATAATTATGATGTGTATCAGTCGCTTGCCCTCTATAACATGATTTCTTGGGAAATAAGTTATTTGCACATGCAGTGTGTTTTTGTTTGTATTTTTATGTAACGTGCTGGGGTTTATGCACGATGAGAGGATACTTTTATCTCCTGTTTTGCATTGTGCAATACGTGCATATGATTAATGTGATTTTGTGAAAATTTTTGTGTACAGTGTGGGTGTGTGTGTGGATGTGGGTGTGGGTGGTGTGTGTGGGTGTGTATGGGTATATATATACAAATATATATCTCTTTCTATGGTATTGAGACTTTGTCATGGGTCAGGACGTTATGTAATACTTTATATACGCATGATTGATTCTTTTAAGTTTATAATTAAGGTCTGTACCCTGATACGGTTTGGTGTTCATGCAAGTTCTTGATTGTTATGTTTTAGGTCTGTATGGTATACAGACTTATCTAGACAGTTTAGGGACGTAGCTCATTTGTCTGAAAGTTTTATATGGGTGTATTGTAACTGTATAGAGCTCTGTTTTTGTGTTCTAAGCTGTAATATTCTTATCTGTTTTTATTTGTATGTTGGGGATATGTTCAGCTGTATTGTTAGGGATAAGTATGTTGATTATCGAGTAGATTTATGATGTTAGGTTTTGGTTTTTGATTAATGTGAAGGATGGGATTTAACTGATATATACTTCTTTGTATATTTTATGTTATAGGTATTGAACCTTTGTCAGATGTCGTTTTTATATGTACTCATATAATAATGCAAGGTTTGTATGTAAATTCATGAACCTGTGACATGTTATGTTTTGTTTTTAGTTTTGTTTCTTGATGTAGTTTTTGTTTGTAATATCTTGCGAGCATGGGTAGGTACAATCCGTTTGTTCAGTTAATTTGTTAGGTTCCATTACATGTTTCTTTTTTTTATGTTAAAACTGTATGGTTTTTTTAAATAAAATATAAAAAAAAAAAAAAATTCACCTTAGGGTAACGTGTTATTTAAGTTCTGGGGGGGAATGTGTGGTAGAGGAATTTTGATAATTAACCAGTATAGTTCTTTTTATTAATCACTTATACGTTCTTGTATTCGTTGTTAATAGAGGGGGTAAGGAACCGATTATAATGGGTTATGACTTTGTATAGCCTTTTATGTATAATGTAATAGTGTGATTTTACTTTGGATTATTAGTCTTTTGTGAGTAACGAATACTGTATTTGAATTTATTAAACTCCTTACTGTATGTTTGGGTGGGGTTTTGCCTTTTGTGTAGTCACATGATATGATTGATTTTGGGGATGGCAATCATGTTAAAATGAAGTGTGACTATTAGTAAAGGTTAAGAGATGGGATAGGGAATGTGGATATTGTTGTTTATATTTAATGGATAACATGTCTTAGTCTTATGTAACGTATGCCATAGGTTTATATGATTATGTATTGTACTTTTTAAATAAAATATAAAATAACTAACACCCAATCACCCACCCACCTCCCACTCAACCCCCATCCCTCATTCGGTAAGAGATAATAATAGACAGCTCTTAATTTTATCTAAATCAGCCATCAATCAGGTCATTTGTTACAAGTGATTACATTGCAAGTGGATAACACACGAAAAAAACATTGTATATGTGCAAACGTTCTGAGTCAAAGTGCTCATTTGGTCAGTTAAAATAAGCGTAGATCTAAGGAGGATTATATTATGTTCGGAATGTATTTCTATATTCCTAAATGCTGCCTACCGATATCGTCACCATCAATTATTATGTCTGTACCTTGTTGACTCGTGAATCTTCCATAGTATTCCGGTTATTCTTTAAGCCCTAATAACCAGATAATTCATAATTTTCAGATTATCCTTTATTACCACGTAACAGCCTAATTCTTTTGGGTTGAAATCACCTGTTGCAATTGCCGATTGCATCAGCTGTACCGAAATAGGTTTACTAATACTGGTTATATGTTAAAACCGAACGTGCTGCAAACACTGACTGCAGCCACTTAACCTCGTGTACCTGTACCGAATATTATCTGTATGTCGCTGTAGTAAAATGGGTTTAGTCATAATGGTTATATATTATACCTTAGAGCAGGGCACGTTCACGACTGAAGATGAGCAGAGGTACAGAGAACATTGGTTTAACGTCACTATATCCTCACGAGGCTCCTCGGCATCATGAGCAATTCTGTGACTTTGTATAATACTGTTGCATAAGGCTGTGACATGTGAAAGTATTTGAGCTGAAGATTTCCATCTCTCTTGCGTGGTTAAGATCACCTGTGTGATCTTAACCACGCACATTTATTAAACATTTATTAAACAAAAGCACCAACCATTCCAATAACTATATCCCCGCCTGCTTTTAACATTTCTGTCTTTATCCCATCAATCCAGTTGCTTTACCCCTTTCATTCTACTCACTGCCTCACGCACTTCGTCCACACTCACCACTAGCTCTTCCTACATGATTGTTATACCTCCCTGCCCAGCGCACGAAATCACAGCTTCCCTATCGTTATCAACATTTAACAATTCCTCAATATGTTCCCTCCATTTTCCCGATGCTTACAGCTCCCCAATTAATAACTCTCCTCTCCAATTCTTAACTGTCAAATCCATTTTCATAACTTAATGCTCTCATTCCACATATTTTTTTCCTTATTCACGGCAAAATTTGTTGATAGCATCTGTTTATGCAGGGTTCTGCATGACATCGTAATGTACATATAGTGGTGAAAGTGTGCCATAATACATATGAATATTGTAGTTGTAAGGAATAATTTTATAATTGATAATGTGCATTTGGGGGTACTGTAAAGTACTCTAACTGAAATTATAAAGAAATTGTGTTAATGATTTATTTTCCAAGGATGTTTGGGTACGCAGAGTAAGCGTGGGGATGGAGTCACGTGACGTGAGCATGGGGTGTAGAGGCTGGCGTCGGAGATGCTGTGTATTTAAGTAAGTTTGTAGTTGTAAAACTCATTTTGTTTATCCAACTCAAGCCATAGGCTTTCATATGGCTTACCTGTATGTTCACCCAGGCTCTGACATGGTCAGGGTGCTGTGGGATGAGTGATGAAGTAAGAAATGAGGATTGTAGTGTAATGACGGCCCTGACGCTGACGAAGCCTAGTGTTATGGTGGCTGAACCTCCAGCCAGCTGTGTGTACCTTCATTTGGGCGTTTAGAGTTAAGGTTTTTCTGTTATGTTATGTTATGGTGATTAAATAGATATATTTTCCTAATTGGGATTTTTGCCTAACCCTCTGTTAACCAACCCCTTGAAGTAACACATACTGGTTTAGCGCTTTCTGTTTTGACTGGGATAGCCCGGGGTGGCCGGTTTGGGCTTGAGATGTGTGTAACTTTTACCTTTGCCCTTAGACCAGGCTCAAGCCCCCAGCTATCCCACATTTCTGCATAACATGGGGGCCTGTATATGGGAGAATTATCAAATTTTTGTGGTAATTTAAGTTTGCAACCTGGAAAGTCAATAATCATTCTTTACTGGGTTGGTCAGAGGAAGCATTCACTATAACACTCACACTAAAATAATAATTTACCTTCGTTTGCAATATTGCTGGTTTTTAGGGTGTTATTATTAACTAATACCCTGTGAATAATTTACTTTTGTGTGTAATATTTCTGGTTTTTAGGGTGTTATTATTAATTAATACCCTGTGAATAATTTATTTTTGTGTGCAACATTGCTAGCTTTTAGGGTGTTATTATTAATTAATACCCTGTGAATAATTTACCTTTCTGTATAATATTGCTGGTTTTAGGGTGTTATTATTAACTAATACCCTGTGAATAATTTACTTTTGTGTGTAATATTTCTGGTTTTTAGGGTGTTATTATTAATTAATACCCAGTGAATAATTTACCTTTCTGTATAATATTGCTGGTTTTAGGGTGTTATTATTAATTAATACCCTGTGAATAATTTACCTTTCTGTATAATATTGCTGGTTTTAGGGTGTTATTATTAATTAATACCCTGTGAATAATTTACCTTTCTGTATAATATTGCTGGTTTTAGGGTGTTATTATTAATTAATACTCTATAAATCATTTATCTTTCTGTACCATATTGTTGATTTTTAGGGTGTTATTAATACTTGATATTTTGTGCATAATTTACCCTTGCAGATACAATCTTGCTGATTTTTAGGGGGATATGCTCACCTAAATTTCTGGAAATAATTTACCTTTGCAAGTGCAGTAGCTCTTATTTTTTTTTTCTGCCAGGGTTTTCTTTTTGTGTGCAATCCTGTTTAATTTGAGGGAGTCACATGACAACTCCTTGTGAATATCCTACTTCAGTATATGTACCTTGCTGTGCGCTTTATTATTTTTATATCAGTAAGTTCTGTGGCTGGTAGTAAGATTTGGTGCTATTATTTCCCAAAATGGCTGACACTGGTGAAAATTCTGAGGATGACATGCATTTGGAAGGTGACATTGAATCACATCCCCATGATAGGGACCTGGATAAGGAAGTAGTAATTTTACAAATGAAATTAAAACCCTAGTTGCAGACGAAAAGGAACGGTTAAGGATTGAGCGTACAAAGATCCAGGAACAGAGAGCCTTAGAGGAGCTTAGGGCTCAAGAAAGAGCTAAAGAGAGGCAGCTTGCTTCTCACCCAGACACAGACACAAGGGTAGATGTTTTTCATTTGGATAAAGCCATAAAATTTGTGCCCAAATTCCTAGAGAAAGACCCAGACCAGTTTTTTCTGTTATTTGAAAGTACGGCCAAATCCCAAGTTTGGGCCCGGGAAAAGGAAGGGGGCGACATTAGCAAGAACCCAATTAGTTGGTAAAGGGTTACAGGCTATTAGTTCTTTAGAAGGATCTGCCTTTTCTGATTATCATAAGCTAAAAGAGGTATTTTTTACTGGCTTATCAAATGTTGCCGGAAAGGTACAGACAGAAATTCAGAGGACTAAAGTTTCAGTCAGGGCAGTCTTTGGTGGAATATGGTAAGGAGAAGATGTCACTTCTAAATAGGTGGTGTCGCTCAAAGGGGGTGGTAGGCAATTATGAAGGTGTAATGACCTTAATTTTGTTAGGGGATCTTTTGGGAAATGTTCCTCCTGACCTTAAGGCATATCTTGAGGAGAAGGATCTTGATGATTTTAATAATGCTTTAGAGCTGGGTGACAGATTTTTATTTAAACCCAAAAAATTTTGGTAGTAGTTACCACACCCCACATACTAATAATGGTAAGTTTTCTCCACTCACCAATAGGAATAAGAAATTTCAGAAGTTTAAGCCACCCATTTATCAGTCTAATAACCACAAGAGTTTTAATAACCCTAATTTTCCAGTATCCACTCGAGGAGGTTTTAAGTCAGCTGTCACAGATCCAGGACTACAAGGAACAGGTGGGACAAGCCCAGTTCCCCAGAACCAAGGGATCCAACCTAGGTCAAATGGGCAGGGGGCCTTTAAACCTTATCACTGTACATATTGCAATAAACAGGGCCACCTGCAGCAAGGGCAAGCTTAGTGGAGTCGTTGATTACTCCACTGTTAGGCTTGATCCTTACATGATTTGTAAGCATCGTGGAGGAGTAAGGCAGGTGCTGATACAAGGGTTAAAGGTTTCCCTCCCCAACGGGGATCGAAGGGATACTTCTTGAGGTGTGGAGTGACTGTGTCTTGCCAGTAGCAAGGCCAGCAGTGCAGTGACGACCTAAATTACACCATCCTTGTACTTAATTAACTTGTGGAATATCGTGTGGACGGGGGAGTAACGTTGCTTCACTACTTCAAGTTTTCGTAAAGATTGTAAACATTTAGTGAATTAAGTATTTTTTAACAGAGTAACAAAGGACATATTTTTCTATCATGCACTGACAACAATGATGATAAATCAAAGTATCAGAAATAACAATACCAATGTATTTTTTATTTTCCCAGCATCTTGATACATCCCAAGAAAACAGATGAGGCCTAATTTCAGTGGTAATAACTCACATTTTATCTAGTTTTCAATCATTGCAAACCATATAGGAACGGGGAGAAGGAATATACTGGCATGCTCTTTTTTTTAATCGTGGCTGTTTTGCTTACGTTATACGCCTTGTTGGGGATATGGAGACTGAGCACAGAATTCTCTTGTGATATATATATATATATATATATATATATATATATATATATATATATATATATACATATATATATATATATATATATATATATATATATATATATATATATATATATATATCTCAATAACAACACTGCGACTAGCCGAGGATTGGAACCCATGTCGTTTTGGCCCACCTCATGGTGAGCTAAAAACACACATGACGCTCTAACCCACGCAGTCGTAGGATTGCGTGGTCCCCGTTTGTTAGAGCGACATGTGTGATTCTCGCTCACCATGAGGTGGGCGAAAACGACATGGGTTCGAATCCTCGGCTAGCCGCAGTGTTGTAATTGATATTGATCAATACCACTCATTCGTGGTTGCAATAATATATATATATATATATATATATATATATATATATATATATATATTATATATATATATATATATATATATATATATATATATATATATATATATATATGTCGTGCCGAATATGTAAAACTGGTCAATTAGCAAGAACTCATTTAAAATTAAGTTCTTTCTGAAATTTTCTCTTACATGTTTAAAGATATATTTTTTTCATTAATGTTAATTTAAAAAAATTTAATTTTGCACCAAAAGAATCTTAGAAAACTTACCTAACCTTATTATAACAAGAACAATTTATTTTAGCCTAACCCAACTAAATATATTTTAGATTTGTTTATAGTAATTTAATACTAAACAAACACAGTGAAATATATTTTTTTCGTTAGGTTCAGAATGATTTTGGCGAAATTATTGCATTCACAAATTTTCACTTGTCCTATATGGCAATATCGACAGGTTGATGAACAGAACGCTTTTTCGCCACATGAATGTATTTATGAAACATTTCTCCTGCGTTGCAGACTTCTGTCTGATGTAGGCGACATTAAAACTGGGGAGAGTCGAGAAAATGCTTCTCAGGTATTTTTTCACCGTTTTTTCACTCATCAGTTGCTAACATCTGTCTATGATGTGGTTCAAAACGACTTTCTAATTGAGGGGGAAGAGGTCACTTGGTGCTGCGTAGGGATCAAGAGTATTAGACCTATTGCCTTCTTCCTCGGATCAAATCTTAATGCCAAATAACTACCCTCCCCCCCCTCCCATTATTGGGGAAATATTTCCACAGTGTAATTCAGCTCTTAGTCCGCTTTCGGATCCGGGAGAGACAGTGAACGGGGTATGACTCCTGGTGTGGCAGTCAACAGTTGTTGTTGGTCGCCCACATCTATTATTGGTCGATTCATACTTGCTAGGTTTTCACTAAAACGGCTAATGTTTGACTGTGGTACTCTGTAGATGTTTATCACTGTGAGAGGTTTTTGAAGGTATTTGGATTTGAATTTAACTATTATACATTCCCCATGTTCATCCCTTGTTCATCACTTGAGGAAGTGCCATTCTGGTGTGCTGAGAATCTTGGTATGAAAGGAAGTGTGGAGGATGGTTTGCATGGAGCGTCAGCACTGCCTGTCGCACCGAAGCAGATCGTGGTTTAAGGACAAGTATATATTTTTATTATTTTCCTCAGAGGTATCATTCTTAGCCACGTCCTCCCCTCTCCTTTTAAGAAAGATGTGTCATGTAATGTCATGTTCATGCTGTCTTCCCCGGGGTTCCTGATCTCTGCACCACACACTTCTTACCCTGACACGCCACTCAACTTCCTCAGAAACCGGTATCACTTTCGGTCAACACCTGGTTGACTGACTCCAGTACCTGCATTAACCCTGAAACCTTTGATGTCGCTCACCTTCATTCTATGTTGATGCTCCCTGTTTCTCCCACGACGCTGCGTCGATTTCAGGACTGTTTGAGTACTACCGGAGAACATAACTTGAAGCCATAGTTCAAATGACTGCGACACATCCTAAGCTATTCCAATACTGGATCTGACATTCCTTTCTCATTCACTTTACAAGTAACACGTCATCAGGTGACCACTGTCCCTTCACAACGTATTTCTTAGATAGTCTAAGAAATTATTTTTCCCTCCATATGACAACATTTACAGGTTACAGATGAAGGCATTGGCAAACACTCGTGACATAGCATACCACCATAACTGACTCTGCTTGGTATCAACTGTAATCATAACCATCACCAATACACAGAGCTCGAGGTTTTTCAACTACTCCGAGGTTCATGACATCGGCCAAAACCCTTCCATGTTATCAACAGTGGGATGTAGTATATTGTTGTACGTCATGCAGATAAGGCAGACATTTCCCACATCCGCTCTATCGATAATGTCCTGGTAACAGTACAAAGATATTTCTTCTTCATTCCGAGGTGTGGATCTGTTCTCATCCTCGACACCAGCAGCTTCATCTTTTTCACCAAAGCAGAAACTCTTGCGCTGTCCAAGGTTTAGTAGGCCATCCAAGGTCTAGTAGGCCATCCAAGGTCTAGTAGGCCATCCAAGGTCTAGTAGGCCATCCAAGGTCTAGTAGGCCATCCAGTCAATATAAACAAACTGATTTTGGAATACAGAGATCTTCCATCCTCGGTTTATATAGCAGAATAGTTCATGCAGGTACGTGAACTTCTCCAAACACTACATCAGTACAGATAATGCATCGCAGTTGACAAGTTTCCACCTAGCAGCATCCCTCTCTCCACCTCCATCTTCCCTCCATTGCCCCCCTCCCACCACCGTCCCCTCCCTCCACCGCCAGGCTCCCTCCACCGCCACCGCCAGGCTCCCTCCACAGCCACCGCCACCGCCACCCTCCCCAGTTACCTTAACTCCAGAGAATCACACCCTAAATGTTACCACAATTACCCAGTTATCTTACGAGAAAGTGAAATACGTTTTCTCAGAGGAAAAAATTGTCTATGAGTGAGTCAGTTGTCTCTCCAAGAGAGGCTACCACGACTCTCCTCCAGAACTGAACGACCACCACAGGATCTTTTTGAACTTTATTTCAGTAACCACTATCTTCAGTCCTTATGAAGTCTCACCTCTGATGTTCCTGCATCTTCGCGATCTTTAACACTTCCTTCAGAACCTCAATGACTATAATCCAGCAGTTACCAAATCTCGATACCAACTTATTGCTCCTTCGTAATTAACTTTTCCTATTTGTGTCACTATCCTCTGTCTCGATAGCCGATTCTTTTACATCATGAGACAATTTCTCTCCAATTTCTCTCTCAGTTCCATCTACCTCTTCTAATACTTGAGTCACACTACTTGTCACTTCATTGACCAGAGAGAGAATTTAGGCTATATCACCAGTGATGGAGAAAGATCAACTTCCTCTTAACTTCATATTCTCACCCTCCATTAACCCCCTACATCCTTCTCCTATGATTACCTACGATTCCCATATTACTAATTTATCGCTGGCCCAGACACCGTAGCTGATAGCCACTATCTGCTTTCTGAGGCCACTCTTTTATCGGTCACAAATAATGGCGATAATATATAGGAATATGAGAAAATACAAACGATTTCTGGCATAATTCCATTTCCGTTTTAGTTCACAAGAATTTA
This sequence comes from Cherax quadricarinatus, assembly GCF_026875155.1. NCBI lineage: Eukaryota > Metazoa > Arthropoda > Malacostraca > Decapoda > Parastacidae > Cherax > Cherax quadricarinatus. The sequence goes on along the minus strand of NC_069406.1, from coordinate 89,307,391 downwards.
AATTACATTTAATAGCAGAAATTCCTATATATATATTCTTACATATATATATATTTATTCCTATATATATAAATATTTATACATATATATATATATATATATATATATATATATATATATATATATATATATATATATATATATATATATATATATATATATATATATATATATATATATATATATATATATATATATATATATATATATATATATATATATATATATATATATATATATATATATATATATATATATATATATATATATACATACATACATATATATATTATATTTTTTTTTATCACACTGGGAGATTCCCACCAAGGCAGGGAGGCCCGAAAAAGAAAAACTTTCACCATCATTCACTCCATCACTGTCTTGCCAGAAGGGTGCTTTACACTACAGTTTTTAAACTGCAACATTAACACCCCTCCTTCAGAGTGCAGGCACTGTATTTCCCATCTCCAGGATTCAAGTCCCGCCTGCCGGTTTACCTGAACCCCTTCATAAATGTTACTTTGCTCACACTCCAACAGTACGTCAAGTGTTAAAAACCATTTGTCTCCATTCACTCCTATCAAACACGCTCACGCATGCCTGCTGGAAGTCCAAGCCCCTCGCACACAAAACCTCCTTTACCCCCTCACTCCAACCTTTCCTAGGCCGACCCCTACCCCGCCTTCCTTCCACTACAGACTGATACACTCTTGAAGTAATTCTGTTTCGCTCCATTCTCTCTACATGTCCGAACCACCTCAACAACCCTTCCTCAGCTCTCTGGACAACAGTTTTGGTAATCCCGCACCTCCTCCTAACTTCCAAACTACGAATTCTTTGCATTATATTCACACCACACATTGCCGTCAGACATAACATCTCCACTGCCTCCAGCCTTCTCCTCGCTGCAACATTCATCACCCATGCTTCACACCCATATAGGAGCGTTGTTAAAACTATACTCTCATACATTCCCCTCTTTGCCTCCAAGGACAAAGTTCTTTGTCTCCACAGACTTCTAAGTGCACCACTCACGCTTTTCCCCTCATCAATTCTATGATTCACCTCATCTTTCATAGACCCATCCGCTGACACGTCCACTCCCAAATATCTGAATACATTCACCTCCTCCATACTCTCTCCCTGCAGTCTGATATCCAATCTTTTATCACCTAATCTTTTTGTTATCCTCATAACCTTACTCTTTCCTGTATTCACTTTTAATTTTCTTCTTTTGCACACCCTACCAAATTCCTCCACCAATCTCTGCAACTTCTCTTCGGAATCTCCAGAGCACAGTGTCATCAGCAAAGAGCAACTGTAACAACTCCCACTTTATGTGTGATTCTTTATCTTTTAACTCCACGCCTCTTGCCAAGACCCTTGCATTTACTTCTCTTACTACCCCATCTATAAATATATTAAACAACCACGGTGACATCACACATCCTTGTCTAAGGCCTACTTTTACTGGGAAATAATTTCCCTCTTTCCTACATACTCTAACTTGAGCCTCACTATCCTCGTAAAAACTCTTCACTGCTTTCAGTAACCTATCTCCTACACCATAAACCTGCAACATCTGCCACATTGCCTCCCTATCCACCCTGTCATACGCCTTTTCCAAATCCATAAATGCCACAAAGATCTCTTTAGCCATATCTAAATACTGTTCACTTATGTGTTTCACTGTAAACACCGGGTCCACACACCCCTACCTTTCCTAAAGCCTCCTTGTTCATCTGCTATCCTATTCTCCGTCTTACTCTTAATTCTTTTAATAATAACTCTACCATACACTTTACCAGGTATACTCAACAAACTTATCCCCCTATAATTTTTGCACTCTCTTTTCTCCCCTTTGCCTTTATACAAAGGAACTATGCATGCTCTCTGCCAATCCCTAGGTACCTTACCCTATTCCATACATTTATTAAATAATTGCACCAACCACTCCAAAACTATATCCCCACCTGCTTTTAACATTTCTATCTTTTCCCAACAATCCCGGCTGCCTTACCCACTTTCATTTTACCTACTACCTCACGAACTTCCCCACACTCACAATTGGCTCTTCCTCACCCTACAAGATGTTATTCCTCCTTGCCCTATACACGAAATCACAGCTTCCCTATCTTCATCAACATTTAACAATTCCTCAAAATATTCCCTCCATCTTTCCAATACCTCTAACTCTCCATTTAATAACTCTCCTCTCCTATTTTTAACTGACAAATCCATTTGTTCTCTAGGCTTCCTTAACTTGTTAATCTCACTCCAAAACTTTTTCTTATTTTCAACAAAATTTGTTGATAACATCTCACCCTCTCTCTCATTTGTTCTCTTTTTACATTGCTTCACCACTCTCTTAACCTCTCTCTTTTTCTCCATATACTCTTCCCTCCTTGCATCACTTCTACTTTGTAAAAACTTCTCATATGCTAACTTTTTCTCCCTTACTACTCTCTTTACATCATTCCACCAATCGCTCTTCTTCCCTCCCGCACCCTCCTTCCTGTAACCACAAACTTCTGCTGAGCACTCTAACACTACATTTTTAAACCTACCCCATACCTCTTCGACCCATTGCCTATGCTCTCATTAGCCCATCTATCCTCCAATAGCTGTTTATATCTTACCTAACTGCCTCCTTTTTTAGTTCATAAACCTTCACCTCTCTCTTCCCTGATGCTTCTATTCTCCTTGTATCCCATCTTCCTTTTACTCTCAGTGTAGCTACAACTAAAAAGTGATCTGATATATCTGTGGCCCCTCTATAAACATCCTGAAGTCTACTCAACAGTCTTTTATCTACCAATTCATAATCCAACAAACTACTGTCATTTCGCCCTACATCATATCTTGTATACTTATTTATCCTCTTTTTCTTAAATATGTATTACCTATAACTAAACCCCTTTCTATACAAAGTTCAATCAAAGGGCTCCCATTATCATTTACACCTGGCACCCCAAACTTACCCACCCACACCCTCTCTAAAAGTTTCTCCTACTTTAGCATTCAGGTCCCCTACCACAATTACTCTCTCACTTGGTTCAAAGGCTCCAATACATTCACTTAACATCTCCCAAAATCTCTCTCTCTCCTCTACATTCCTCTCTTCTCCAGGTGCATACACGCTTATTATGACCCACTTTTCGCATCCAACCTTTACTTTAATCCACATAATTCTTGAATTTACAAATTCATATTCTCTTTTCCCCTTCCATAACTGATCCTTCAACATTACTGCTACCCCTTCCTTTGCTCTAACTCTCTCAGATACTCCATATTTAATCCCATTTATTTCCCCCCACCGAAACTCCCCTACCCCTTCAGCTTTGTTTCGCTTAGGGCCAGGACATCCAACTTCTTTTCATTCATAACATCAGCAATTATCTGTTTCTTGTCATCCGCACTACATCCACGCACATTCAAGCATCTCAGTTTTATAAAGTTTTTCTTCTTCTCTTTTTTAGTAAATGTCTACAGGAGAAGGGGTTACTAGCCCATTGCTCCGGCATTTTAGTCGCCTCATACGACACGCATGGCCTACGGAGGAAAGATTTTTTCCACTTCCCCATGGACAATAGAAGAAATAAAGAAGAATAAGAGCTATTTAGAAAAAGGAGAAAAACCTAGATGTATGTATATATATATGCATGTGCATGTCTGTGACTTGTGACCAAAGTGTAAGTAGGAGTAGCCAGATACCCGTTATCTAGCGTGTTTATGACAGAAAAAGAAATAGCAATCCTACCATCATGCAAACAGTTACAGGTTTCTGTTTCGCAGTCATCTGGCAGGACGGTAGTACTTCCCTGGGTGGTTGATGTCTACCAACCTACTACCACAGGATGGTAGTACCACCCTGGGTGGTTTCTGTCTACCAACCTACTACCACAGGACGGTAGTACTTCCCTGGGTGGTGGCTGTCTGCCAACCTACTACCACAGGATGGTAGTACCACCCTGGGTGGTTGCTGTCAACCAACCTACTACCACAGGACGGTAGTACCACCCTGGGTGGTTGCTGTCTACCAGCCTACTACCACAGGATGGTAGTACCACCCTGGGTGGTTGCTGTCTACCAACCTACTACCACAGGACGGTAGTACCACCCTGGGTGGTTGCTGTCTACCAACCTACTACCACAGGACGGTAGTACCACCCTGGGTGGTTGCTGTCTACCAACCTACTACCACAGGACGGTAGTACCACCCTGGGTGGTTGCTGTCTACCAACCTACTACACAGGATGGTAGTACCACCCTGGGTGGTTGCTGTCTACCAACCTACTACCACAGGACGGTAGTACTTCCCTGGGTGGTTGCTGTCTACCAACCTACTACCACAGGATGGTAGTACCACCCTGGGTGGTTGCTGTCTACCAACCTACTACCACAGGACGGTAGTACCACCCTGGGTGGTTGCTGTCTACCAACCTACTACCACAGGATGGTAGTACCACCCTGGGTGGTTGCTGTCTACCAACCTACTACCACAGGACGGTAGTACCACCCTGGGTGGTTGCTGTCTACCAACCTACTACCACAGGACGTAGTACCACCCTGGGTGGTTGCTGTCTACCAACCTACTACCACAGGACGGTAGTACCACCCTGGGTGGTTGCTGTCTACCAACCTACTACCACAGGATGGTAGTACCACCCTGGGTGGTTGCTGTCTACCAACCTACTACCACAGGACGGTAGTACCACCCTGGGTGGTTGCTGTCTACCAACCTACTACCACAGGACGGTAGTACCTCCCTGGGTGGTTGCTGTCTACCAACCTACTACCACAGGACGGTAGTACCTCCCTAGGTGGTTGCTGTCTACCAATCTACTACCACAGGATGGTAGTACCACCCTGAGTGGTTGCTGTCTACCAACCTACTACCACAGGACGGTAGTACCTCCCTGGGTGGTTGCTGTCTACCAACCTACTACCACAGGACGGTAGTACCACCCTGGGTGGTTGCTGTCTACAAACCTACTACCACAGGACGGTAGTACCACCCTGGGTGGTTGCTGTCTACCAACCTACTACCACAGGACGGTAGTACCACCCTGGGTGGTTGCTGTCTACCAACCTACTACCACAGGATGGTAGTACCACCCTGGGTGGTTGCTGTCCACCAACCTACTACCACAGGACGGTAGTACCACCCTGGGTGGTTGCTGTCTACCAACCTACTACCACAGGACGGTAGTACCACCCTGGGTGGTTGCTGTCTACCAACCTACTACCACAGGACGGTAGTACCTCCCTGGGTGGTTGCTGTCTACCAACCTACTACCACAGGACGGTAGTACCTCCCTGGGTGGTTGCTGTCTACCAACCTACTACCACAGGATGGTAGTACCACCTGAGTGGTTGCTGTCTACCAACTACTACCACAGGACGGTAGTACCTCCCTGGGTGGTGCTGTCTACCAACCTACTACCACAGGACGGTAGTACCAACCCTGGGTGGTTGCTGTCTACAAACCTACTACCACAGGACGGTAGTACCACCCTGGGTGGTTGCTGTCTACCAACCTACTACCACAGGACGGTAGTACCACCCTGGGTGGTTGCTGTCTACCAACCTACTACCACAGGATGGTAGTACCACCCTGGGTGGTTGCTGTCCACCAACCTACTACCACCAGGACGGTAGTACCACCCTGGGTGGTTGCTGTCATACCAACCTACTACCACAGACGGTAGTACCACCTGGGTGGTTGCTGTCTACCAACCTACTACCACAGGACGGTAGTACCACCTGGGTGGTTGCTGTCTACCAACCTACTACCACAGGACGATACTACCACCCTGGGTGGTTGCTGTCTACCAACCTACTACCACAGGACGGTAGTACCACCCTGGGTGGTTGCTGTCTACCAACCTACTACCACAGGACGGTAGTACCACCCTGGGTTGTTGCTGTCTACCAACCTACTACCACAGGATGGTAGTACCTCCCTGGGTGGTTGCTGTCTACCAACCTACTACCACATGACGGTAGTACCACCCTGGGTGGTTGCTGTCTACCAACCTACTACCACAGGACGGTAGTACCACCCTGGGTGGTTGCTGTCTACCAACCTACTACCACAGGACGGTAGTACCACCCTGGGTGGTTGCTGTCTACCAACCTACTACCCAGGACGGTAGTACCACCCTGGGTGGTTGCTGTCTACCAACCTACTACCACAGGATGGTAGTACCACCCTGGGTGGTTGCTGTATACCAACCTACTACCACAGGATGGTAGTACCACCCTGGGTGGTTGCTGTCTACCAACCTACTACCACAGGACGGTAGTACTTCCCTGGGTGGTTGCTGTCTACCAACCTACTACTACAGGATGGTAGTACCACCCTGGGTGGTTGCTGTCTACCAACCTACTACCACAGGATGGTAGTACCACCCTGGGTGGTTGCTGTCTACCAAACCTACTACCACAGGATGGTAAGTACCACCCTGGGTGGTTGCTGTCTACCAACCTACTACCACAGGACGGTAGTACCACCCTGGGTGGTTGCTGTCTACCAACCTACTACCACAGGATGGTAGTACCACCCTGGGTGGTTGCTGTCAACCAACCTACTACCACAGGACGGTAGTACCACCCTGGGTGGTTGCTGTCTACCAGCCTACTACCACAGGATGGTAGTACCACCCTGGGTGGTTGCTGTCTACCAACCTACTACCACAGGACGGTAGTACCACCCTGGGTGGTTGCTGTCTACCAACCTACTACCACAGGACGGTAGTACCACCCTGGGTGGTTGCTGTCTACCAACCTACTACCACAGGATGGAAGTACCACCCTGGGTGGTTGCTGTCAACCAACCTACTACCACAGGACGGTAGTACCACCCTGGGTGGTTGCTGTCTACCAACCTACTACCACAGGACGGTAGTACCACCCAGGGTGGTTGCTGTCTACCAATCTACTACCACAGGATGGTAGTACCACCCTGGGTGGTTGCTGTCAACCAACCTACTACCACAGGACGGTAGTACCACCCTGGGTGGTTGCTGTTTACCAACCTACTACCACAGGACGGTAGTACCACCCTGGGTGGTTGCTGTCTACCAACTTACTACCACAGGACGGTAGTACTTCCCTGGGTGGTTGCTGTCTACCAACCTACTACCACAGGATGGTAGTACCACCCTGGGTGGTTGCTGTCTACCAACCTACTACCACAGGATGGTAGTACCACCCTGGGTGGTTGCTGTCTACCAACCTACTACTACAGGACGATAGTACCACCCTGGGTGGTTGCTGTCTACCAACCTACTACCACAGGACGGTAGTACCTCCCTGGGTGGTTGCTGTCTACCAACCTACTACCACAGGACGGTAGTACCACCCTGGGTGGTTGCTGTCTACCAACCTACTACCACAGGACGGTAGTACCACCCTGGGTGGTTGCTGTCTACCAACCTACTACCACAGGACGGTAGTACCACCCTGGGTGGTTGCTGTCTACCAACCTACTATCTACTTTGTATGTTACATTATTATTTTTAATTCTTTTGAATTGTTTTGTTCTTCTGTGTTATTGTACTGTTTTATATTACATATATTTCTGTGTGTAATTATGATGGTTTGTTTGTTATTAAGCTTTTTTTGTGTGTTATTGTACTAATTTATTTGTCACTACAATGTTTTGTGTGTTATTGTACTTATCTATTTGTCACTACACTGTTTTATGTCTCAATTTACTTTTTTATGTGTTTCCCTAATGATTTGTGTAACTATACTTTTTTATTGTTATGATACTGTTTTATGAGTTACTTTCATGTTTTGTGTGTTAATACACTGTTTTGTATGTCTCTGTAAAACCATCTGACTTGATTCATCTTAACCAAACCATACCACGGGCGGGATTTGAGACTCTCTGACCGCGGGTTCAAATCCCGCCCGTGGTTCGGTTTGTTTGCAATCGTGTCACTACGATTTCGTGAGTCTCGTTTTATTCATCTTATACGTTACAAACGAATCGCTACCTAAAGTCTTTTACCAATAGAGTGTTGCCAAAACTATTTCCAACAGAAACCTACCGGAGGTCTTCTACTAAAAGTCTTCTGGTAACAGTCCTTCCAGTAGTAATCTCATAATAGCGTCCAGTCTTATAAACTTGATTCCTACCAACAGAATCCTAAGAAAAGAATCCTGTCATAAGTTTTCTATCAGGTATTTACCAGAAAGGTTACATACAGTATTATCAACTCTGGTGTATCAGACAGACTTTATACACAACACAAAGACGGTGGTGAAAAAACACATAACAGCAGAGAGGAACTTTCACCTGTGAAACAAACTCCTTCATTCAATAGTTCCCTTCTACAGTTTTGTCTTTTTCATTACTTTCCAGCTATATGCCATATGTCTCTGCAACATAGTGCAGCACAACATTCAGTGTGTCATATATCTCTGCAACATAGTGCACCACAACATTCAGTGTATCATATATCTCTGCAACATAGTGCACCACAACATTCAGTGTGTAATATATCTCTGCAACATAGTGCACCACAACATTCAGTGTGTCATATATCTCTGCAACATAGTGCACCACAACATTCAGTGTGTCATATATCTCTGCAACATAGTGCACCACAACATTCAGTGTGTCATATATCTCTGCAACATAGTGCACCACAACATTCAGTGTGTCATATATCTCTGCAACATAGTGCACCACAACATTCAGTGTGTAATATATGTTAACATTGATACATCACAGTACATAACAACAGTCTGGGAGACATTAACACACAGTCGTACTGGCCAGGTTGTGGCGTCGTACTGGCCAGGTTGTGGCGTCGTACTGGCCAGGTTGTGGCGTCGTACTGGCCAGGTTGTGGCGTCGTACTGGCCAGGTTGTGGCGTCGTACTGGCCAGGTTGTGGCGTCGTACTGGCCAGGTTGTGGCGTCGTACTGGCCAGGTTGTGGCGTCGTACTGGCCAGGTTGTGGCGTCGTACTGGCCAGGTTATGGCGTCGTACTGGCCAGGTTGTGGCGTCGTACTGGCCAGGTTGTGGCGTCGTAGTGGCCAGGTTGTGGCGTCGTACTGGCCAGGTTGTGGCGTCGTACTGGCCAGGTTGTGGCGTCGTACTGGCCAGGTTGTGGCGTCGTACTGGCCAGGTTGTGGCGTCGTACTGGCCAGGTTGTGGCGTCGTACTGGCCAGGTTGTGGCAGCCACCACCAAAATTCTTATTATCAGTAGATCGAATCATCCAGGTTGATAGTTTTTATTTTCATCACCGAGTTTTTTTTTTTATCCATCTGTTGTGGTGAATGTTTCTTATGTCATTATTGAAGAGGTGAGTGAAGAGAGTATGAGAAAACTGAGAGAATTATTTAATAATTAATTCTAATTAAACTAAATGTTTATTAAGATAATTTATAAGAATATCTCTGTTTTAACTCCAAGTCTCTGAAGTTAATCACTTCTTCACATATTTATATCCTTTTCCAAAATATTTCATCAAAATATTGTAACCCTCATTCCAGTTTCTTAAGAAAATTTAAATAACATGATCAAGAATTTTCTTAATTTTCTTACACTATTCATATAGAATTCATTAACTTAAACAGTGGCGTGAGAGAGTGTAGATATGCTTATGAGAACGTGTACACATGTATATATATGTGTACGTAGTAGTGTGTTTGTAGTGATGTGTATGTGTACACATGTATATATATGTGTACGTAGTAGTGTGTTTGTAGTGATGTGTATGTGTAGATGAAAGTGAAAAGTAAACATCAGAAGAAAACTTATATGAACTACATAATAATTCACAATAAAGAAGAGCACAGTTCTGTGGTACAGCTGTCAGCCTGGCTGACTCTGCTGTCAGCCTGGCTGACTCTTCTGTCAGCCTGACTGACTCTGCTGTCAGCCTGGCTGACTCTGCTGTCAGCCTAGCTGACTCTGCTGTCAGCCTGACTGACTCTGCTGTCAACAGTTAGTCAGTCAGAATAAAAGAAATGAGTCAATAAGAAGATTAAAACTGGGAAATTTAGAATGGATTAAGATTGAAGTTTTTGAGGCAGTTGTAATAAAGTCCTGGAATACTTAACGATTTTGTTCATAATGTTCATAAAAGAAAAGGGAAAACTTTAAAGAATGTAATAATTATAATGGAATAAGACTGTTGACCATAAAGTGTGTCAGAAATATAATGGATGAAATGATGGAAAAAACAAAATATACATACCAAAGAAAAGTGTGAATTCTGAAAGGGAAATTAATATATGCATCAAGTGTAAACAATGAAATACCCAAGTGAAAAACACTTATATAAAGGGAAGCAACACTTAGGTGGATTTATAGGTTTGATAAAAATATACTAGAATTAAAAATGCATTTAACCTTAGCAAATGTTTTGAGAGCAATAGTGTTGAATTAAGTTATAATATGCAAGAAAGACGGTAAAGACTTACACAAAAAACTTGGTGTTAGATAATGTTGTGTGATGTCACCTGTGGTCTTAAAGACGTGTGATGTCACCTGTGGTCTTAAAGACGTGTGATGTCACCTGTGGTCTTAAAGACGTGTGATGTCACTGTACTTTGCTCAGAAGACAGTATATACAGAGTAAGCCATCATGTAGACCATGTGTCACTCTAAACACAGCTTTATTAACACATTATGTAAATCTCTGTATATATATATATATACACACACACATATATATGTGTGCGCGCATGTATGTATATATCCGACCTTCAAATTCATTTACGAAACACCAGAAATAGCTATTATTATAAATTTGTTATAGTTTTCATAGAGGAAATTTAGAGATTTGAATTTGATACTTTTTCATACATAATAACATGTACACATGACATTCGTGAACACACAAGAACAGGTACATATGACACCAATATACAATAACACGTAGATATTACATTCATTTATACAAAATAACATGTTACACACGACACACAGTCCTCCACTAGTGTCTAAAAACGTTTTTCATCTTATATATTTACATATTTCGCATAGAATGTCGCTCACAAACACATTTAAACTGCTAAATAAGTTAAAAAAAAACTTGTTGTCAGTATAGATTCGTAGTGTAACATAAGAGGAATTCCAAAATTGTAATTAATTAGCCCCCGAGGTGGCCGAGCTGTGTACGAGCTTCGTCTCGTCCAGCTGGTCTACGGTTCCAGCTGTCTTGGTGGATGTAATTACTGGACGCAGTTTACTGTGTGTCCCCTCCAGTAATTCCACCTACCGGGACAGTCACTACCGTAGACCAGCTAGACAAGACCAAGTTTCCATTCAGCAAGGTCACTGAGGGTGGCAACCGCTGACTCTGGGGAAGTGGGGAAGGGAGTCCACTCAGTGACACAAGTGGATTCCTGGAGACACTGATCCGGGGAAGGCACCGCCGACCATAGGTAAGTGGGGAAGGGGAAACATCCGGAAGCGAACGGATGGATTCCTGGATACATGAGCTTGGGGAAGGTTGTAGTTGAGGCTGACCTTAGGTAAGTGGGGAAGGGGAGACATCCGGGAGCGAACGGATGGATTCCTGGATACATGAACCTGGGAAAGGCATGAATACCAGCAGTTGAGGCTGACCTTGGGTTAGTGGTGAAGAGAAGACATCCGGCGGTAGACGGATCGATTCCTGGATACATGAACCTGACTAAAGCAAGAATACCGCTGACTTTGGGGAAGTGGAGAAGGGATTTCCACCTGAGGTGACACCAAGTGGACTCCTGGAGACACTGATCCGGGGAAGGCACTGACCTAACTCGCTGACCTTAGGTAAGTGGGGAAGGGAAGACATCCGGGAGCGAGCGGATGGATTCCTGGATACATAAACTTGGGGAAGGTTGTTGTTGAGGCTAACCTTGGGTAAGTGGGGAAGGGGAGACATCTGAGAGCGAGCGGATGGATTCCTGGATACATGAACCTGGGGAAAGCATGAATACGTGCAGTTGAGGCTGACCTTGGGGAAGTGGGGAAGGGAAGACATCCGGTGGTAGACGGATTGATTCCTGGGTACATGAACCTGGGTAAAGCAAGAATACCGCTGACTTTGGGGAAGTGGAGAAGGGATTTCCACCTGAGGTGACACCAAGTGGACTCCTGGAGACACTGATCCGGGGAAGGCACTGACCTAACTCGCTGACCTTAGGTAAGTGGGGAAGGGAAGACATCCGGGAGCGAGCGGATGGATTCCTGGATACATAAACTTGGGGAAGGTTGTTGTTGAGGCTAACCTTGGGTAAGTGGGGAAGGGGAGACATCCGGGAGCGAACGGATGGATTCCTGGATACATGAACTTGGGGAAAGCGTGAATACATGCAGTTGATGCTGCCCTTTGGGGGAAGTGGGGAAGGGAAGGACAATCTGGCTGTAGACGGATGGTTTCCTGGATACATGAACCTGGGGTAGGCATGAATACAGGTTGGTGAGGCTGACCTTGGGAAAGTGAGAAAGGGGAAACATCCGGCGGCGGACGGATGAATTCCTGGATACATAACCCTAGGGAAGGCTGAGGCTGGAAGGCAGAGAGAGAGGCGAGGCTGACCTTAGGGAAGTGAGGAAGGGGAGACATCCGGGGGCCCACGGATGGATTCCTGGACACATGAACCTGGGGAAGGCGAGGGGGGGGGGGCGGACCTTAAAGACGAACCACTGGCCTCCACGTGGCAAGGTCTGGTAACTCAGAGATAACTCTGAGGCTGACAGTGGTCGCAAATTATTATAATTATAATTCAAGATTTGCTTATTTGGATTCAAAAGCGTCTACCAGGGTGGTATTATTTCCAATCCAGCCACTCTCATAGGAGCCACGGTAGTGTTCTTATTTTGTTCATTCACCGGAGTTAACATTAATAAAAATAACATTAATAAAAATATTGTTCTTATTTTTGATTAACACAACAGAGATAACATTGCAACAACTAGAAATGGCAGTAATATATGTTTGAGAGTCGTTGAGCGATGTGAAGATGACAGGTCTCCTGGGTACACATGTCTGGTACTCTAACATAACGTAGGTCATCTGGAAAAGACCCGGGCCGGGACAATACCGTGGGTGTTGCTGGAGTGAGACCCAACAGTTAGGTGTCTTCAATCAAAAACGTTTCGCCTACACAGTAGGCTTCTTCAGTTTAATATAGAGGCAGCAGCAGAGGCAGTGAATGTAAGGCTGATGTAATTATAATCATGCGTGATCCCAGAAAGGTATCCCCGTGATCCCAGAAAGGTATCCCCGTACTGCATAAACCTTATTGTTCATCTCTGTTGCTCTACATTTTTTCTTTGCTACTGTACTGCATTTCTGTACTGCACTCTACCGTTCTTTTGTTTTAATTTTCTGTACTGGTCGTCTCTGTTACTGTACTCATTCTTCTGTGTTACTGTACTGGTCTTCTCTGTTACTGTACTGGTCTTCTCTGTTACTGAACTATATTTGTTCTTCTGTGTGTCTGTACTGGTCTTCTGTGCTACCAGTGTCAGGGGAACGCCTTCCTATTGAACAAAAGAAAGGAAAAATAACAAATGAATAACTTGATGGATAATAATTATGTTTTTCTAAGGATTTTAATTAAAAATAAATAAAATAAATATTGGCCCTGTTGGTTCCAGTAGGATGTTGGGACATGAGAATCTTATGCCCAGGATGGTCTTCTGATGATGTTTTAGAAGAAATGGTGTTGGTTATCCTGGGTGGCGGTGTTCGTCCCATGTTCTGAAAATCCTGTCACTACTTGGTTGTATCACCACAATTCAGATTTTAGAGGTGAGGAGTCGTAATGTCCCACTACATCCTGTAGACAGGGATCTTGCTCCAATTAACTAGCGTCTACCCTGGTTGACCAGGTCAGCAGCAGAGCTGATAATAAAGAAAACACTGGTTATATAAGTGTTAAATAAGTATAACATTGAAGAAAGACAAAGGCTGGTATTCTACTTCAATGTCATGACTTGTAACCTGGTAAATTAGTATCAATGAACAGAAATACTCCTTGTAGATCACCGTACCTGATCATGAGAAGAGTGGAGGTGAAGTTATTCTTCAAACTTCAACCCACACCAGGTAAGGTTAATACTACCAGGAATAGAAATTAAAGCAACTCAGACGCTAGGAACTGAAGTTTAGCCTCTGCCCACTAGATGGAAGAGTGGGCGGTAACACGCTAGTGGTTCCTGGGTGTCTGAACAACCATACCTCCCACTTTTTTAATATTTTTTCCTCAAAATATCTCCTTTCCTAAACTTATAGTCGGAAGCAGTATGTTAAGTTACAGAGGGAAAAGTACTATGTACACCCTCGGTTCAGCCAATCTGAGAAGTGGTTTTCCGAGTCATATATATATATATTGAACAACTTTAAACTTATAAGACTGGATAGCCCATCTTAAGAGTCGGCTACTTGAACCTTTGAAGTTTTCCAGGTACATCAGTGGCTTGCGATCTGTTTCAAGCACAAAGGGTTTTCCATATAAGTAGTAGTTGAACCCACTTACACCCCATACCAATGCATAACGTTCCTTCTCCACAGTGGAGTAGTTTTCTTCCCTCGCAGAAGCTTCTTACTGGTGGAAGATATAGGGAAGTGAATCTCATCATAATACTGTAGTGGAACAGTCCCGAGTCCTGAATGGAAGGCATCCGTTTGGAGACAAAAGACTTTATTAATAACTGGTAATTTTAGAACAGGAGGATTGGAAAGTATTCTTTACTTTGTTCGAAGCTTTCTACAGCCTCTTCAGAACAAACAAGAGGTTCCTTTACATACTTTTTAAATAGTCTGTGAGAATGGAAGTCAGACCTTTTAAATTATGTACAAAAATTCTCTTTTGAAATTTACTGACCCAAGGAAACTTCTTAGCAATTTTTTTTTGTAGTTAGGAAGGAGCTTTCTAGAACTGCTTTCGTCTTGTTAGGAAGAGGTGATAAATTACTGTCAGAAATAATAAACCCGAGGTATTGTACTTTGAAATAGCCAAGAAAACACTTCTGTGGTTTGATTGTAAGGCAATGAGCTCTTAGTCTTTTTAAAACCAGCAACAGTGTAGTAAGATGATCCTCCCAGACATAAATCATGATGTAAATATTATCGAAATACACTGAAACATTCTTGAGGTCAGAAAGGGAAAATATTCTCATAAGCCGGATATACGTGGCACACGCGGTGACCAAGCCGTAAGGCACTGTGCGATATTGCATTAGTCCTTTATGAGTAGGGAAAGCCGTTTAGAGTCTGGGTGTAATGACACTTGATGGTACGCTTGTGAGATGTCTAATTCAGAGAAAAATTTACAGTCATGGAATTCATACAAGTCATGATCGATTACTGACATGGGTTCAACGTCCCATTTAGTGATAACATTTAATAACGAAAATCTTGAGCCAGTCGGTAAGAATTGTCTGATTTCTTAACCATGACAACTGCTGAACAGAAAGCTGATTTAGAAGGTTCAATGATTTTTAAAACTTTAAGAGTTTGTCAACTTCGTTATCAATGTTTTCCGTAAGTGAACCGCAACAGGATAAATTTTCCGTCTTACTGGTTCATGAGCTGACAATTGAATCTTGTGTACAAGGGTTTAGTGGTAAGTCCTGGGATCTCTGTGAATATGTCAGAAAAGGTATTTACTATGGCATTTACTTGAGACTTTTGTTTAGTAGATAGTTCACTCTTGATTTTGATGTTTGAGTTATTAGTTGGAGAATCAACAGTAAAGATATCTAGTAGTTCCTTCGATTCTGTGCGAGACTAGTGATCTATATTACAAACTTTACATTCACGAGAATCATGACTGTTAGACAAAATATCTTCATCGAAGGAGTTTCAACGAAGAATAACTTCTCTACGGTAGAACAGTTTCAAAATATTGACATGTTACATTCGTTCTTTACCCTTGACATCCAAGAGATAATCTACCTTATTACAGAACTTTACAATTTTTTTTCGGTCCGCCCCAGGAAATTAAACAATTTGTTGGATTTATTTGGTTAAAAGAACTAAAACTTCATCGCCAATATTTAAATTTACGCTTGACTCTTTTGGTCAATATAGGTCTTGTATGTTTCCATGGAAATATTCAAGTTCTTGACAACTAAATCAGAGTTTTTTTCTAATCTTTCTCTCAGATCTAAAAAGAACTGATAAGTGCTTTGAACTTCAGGTTTAATATCTTTGGACCACAGTTCATTCAAGATAAATAGAGGTTCACGAGCTTGTCTCCCATAAAGCAAAATAGAGGTTCGAAAGGGGAATATCCAAGTGAATCACTTGGAATCTGACGCATTACAAAGAGCACATGGTAGATAACTTTACCAGTCAGTTGGCTTAAGGAAACAAAGTTTCTTTAATATTGACTTTAGGATAGCATGTTGTCATTCCACTCTTCCGTTACAATTTGGATGTAACGGAGGTTTAACACCCACAAGTTGATAAACTTGATCCATTAATTCAGAAGTAAATTGTGTTCCTTTATCAGAAAGAATTTCCCTGGGTATACCTACCCGTGAAAAAATAGTCACTTTTCTGCAACTTCTACTGACGTACCGCTTCTGGGAAGCTAGACGCAATGCCAGTCATACTAAGATGTATTTATGACCTCCTGATGAACCAGAAGTGATAGGACCAACTCTATCCACTGCAACCCTAGCAAATGGGACTGAGTAAATCGGCATTATTACCATAGAAACTCTCATAGTTCTTCCAATTTGTGAGGAAAGCTAACATAATTTAATTTAATTTAATAATTTTATACTGTGAAGAATCTAAGTTAGGGAAAAGCTTACTAGAGATAACAATACAGGAACATCCAGTATCTCTAAGAATTGGCGAAACATTCATTCCATTAAGAGTAGCTTCACTAAAAGCTGCGTTAATATTAGCTTCAGTGAAACACTTCCCGATATTCTCACGCTTCCTCTTGGCACATTCTTGACGTTTATGTCCAAATTCATTACAGATGAAAGATATCATCGTGAAGTCCGTGGAATTCTTAGGCACAAAGGTTTAGGGCCCCTCAGTTTGCTGAGGCACAACAGATTTATATCTGCTACGGTCCTTGGGGTAGTTATTATGCTCACACACACACATATACGGTCCTTGGGGTAGTTATTATGCTCACACACCACATATACGGTCCTTGGGGTAGTTATTATGCTCACACACACATATACGGTCCTTGGGGTAGTTATTATGCTCACACACACACATATACGGTCCTTGGGGTAGTTATTATGCTCACACACACATATACGGTCCTTGTGGTAGTTATTATGCTCACACACACATATACGGTCCTTGGGGTAGTTATTATGCTCACACACACATATACGGTCCTTGGGATAGTTATTATGCTCACACACACATATACGGTCCTTGGGATAGTTATTATGCTCACACACACATATACGGTCCTTGGGGTAGTTATTATGCTCACACACACACATATACGGTCCTTGGGGTAGTTATTATGCTCACACACACACATATATGTCTGGGACTTGTGTCATCTCCGAAGATGTCTGAACATTTTGTTCTTTTATAAATATTTGTAAATGAAAGATTACAGACGAAAGGACTTGATCCCTTTCCACCCAAGGTGTGGGTGGTACTAACACCATACCCATGGTGTGGGTGGTACTAACACCATACCCATGGTGTGGGTGGTACTAACACCATACCCATGGTGTGGGTGGTACTAACACCATACCCATGGTGTGGGTGGGACTAACACCATACCCAAGGTGTGGGTGGTACTAACACCATACCCAAGGTGTGGTGGTACTAAACACCATACCCATGGTGTGGGTGGTACTAACACCATACCCATGGTGTGGGTGGTACTAACACCATACCCAAGGTGTGGGTGGTACTAACACCATACCCAAGGTGTGGGTGGTACTAACACCATACCCATGGTGTGGGTGGTACTAACACCATACCCAAGGTGTGGGTGGTACTAACACCATACCCATGGTGTGGGTGGTACTAACACCATACCCATGGTGTGGGTGGTACTAACACCATACCCAAGGTGTGGGTGGTACTAACACCATACCCAAGGTGTGGGTGGTACTAACACCATACCCAAGGTGTGGGTGGTACTAACACCATACCCAAGGTGTGGGGGGGTACTAACACCATACCCAAGGTGTGGGTGGTACTAACACCATACCCAAGGTGTGGGTCGTACTAACACCATACCCAAGGTGTGGGTCGTACTAACACCATACCCAAGGTGTGGGTGGTACTAACACCATACCCAAGGTGTGGGTGGTACTAACACCATACCCATGGTGTGGGTGGTACTAACACCATACCCAAGGTGTGGGTGGTACTAACACCATACCCAAGGTGTGGGTGGTACTAACACCATACCCAAGGTGTGGGTGGTACTAACACCATACCCATGGTGTGGGTGGTACTAACACCATACCCAAGGTGTGGGTGGTACTAACACCATACCCAAGGTGTGGGTGGTACTAACACCATACCCAAGGTGTGGGTCGTACTAACACCATACCCAAGGTGTGGGGTGGTACTAAACACCATACCCAAGGTGTGGGTGGTACTAACACCATACCCATGGTGTGGGTGGTACTAACACCATACCCAAGGTGTGGGTGGTACTAACACCATACCCAAGGTGTGGGTGGTACTAAACACCATACCCAAGGTGTGGGTGGTACTAACACCATACCCATGGTGGGGGGAGGTACTAACACCATACCCAAGGTGTGGGTGGTACTAACACCATACCCAAGGTGTGGGTGGTACTAACACCATACCCAAGGTGTGGGTGGTACTAACAAACCCTACCCAAGGTGTGGGTGGTACTAACACCATACCCATGGTGTGGGTGGTACTAACACCCATACCCAAGGTGTGGGTGGTACTAACACCATACCCAAGGTGTGGGTGGTACTAACACCATACCCAAGGTGTGGGTTGGTACTAACACCATACCCATGGTGTGGGTGGTACTAACCACCATACCCAAGGTTGTGGGTGGTACTAACACCATACCCAAGGTGTGGGTGGTTACTAACACCATACCCAAGGTGTGGGTGGTACTAACACCATACCAAGGTGTGGGTGGTACTAACACCATACCCAAGGTGTGGGTGGTACTAACACCATACCATGGTGTGGGTGGTACTAACACCATACCCCAAGGTGTGGGTGGTACTAACACCATACCCAAGGTGTGGGTGGTACTAAAAACCATACCCAAGGTGTGGGTGGTACTAACACCATACCCATGGTGTGGGTGGTACTAACACCATACCCAAAGGGGTGGGTGGTACAAACACCATACCAAAGGTGTGGGTGGTACTAACACCATACCCAAGGGGTGGGTGGTACTAACACCATACCCATGGTGTGGGTGGTACTAACACCATACCCAAGGGTGTGGGTGGTACTAACACCATACCCAAGGTGTGGGTGGTACTAACACCATACCCAAGGTGTGGGTGGTACTAACACTATACCCAAGGTGTGGGTGGTAGTAACACCATACCCAAGGTGTGGGTGGTAGTAACACCATACCCATGGTGTGGGTGGTGACTAACACCATACCCAAGGTGTGGGTGGTACTAACACCATACCAAGTTGTGGGTGGTACTAACACCATACCCAAGGTGTGGGTGGTACTAACACCATACCCATGGTGTGGGTGGTACTAAACCATACCCAAGGTGTGGGTGGTACTAACACCATACCCAAGGTGTGGGTGGTACTAACACCATACCCAAGGTGTGGGTGGTACTAACACTATACCCAAGGTGTGGGTGGTAGTAACACCATACCCAAGGTGTGGGTGGTAGTAACACCATACCCATGGTGTGGGTGGTAACACCATACCCAAGGTGTGGGTGGTACTAACACCATACCCAAGGTGTGGGTGGTACAAACACCATACCCAAGGTGTGGGTGGTACTAACACCATACCCAAGGTGTGGGTGGTACTAACACCATACCCAAGATGTGGGTGGTACTAACACCATACCCAAGGTGTGGGTGGTACTAACACCATACCCAAGGTGTGGGTGGTACTAACACCATACCCAAGGTGTGGGTGGTACTTTACACCATACCCAAGGTGTGGGTGGTACTAACACCATACCCAAGGTGTGGGTGGTACTAACACCATACCCAAGGTGTGGGTGGTAGTAACACCATACCCATGGTGTGGGTGGTAGTAACACCATACCCATGGTGTTTGGGGGTAGTAACACCATACCCATGGTGTGGGTGGTAGTAACACCATACCCATGGTGTGGGTGGTAGTAACACCCTACCCATGGTGTGGGTGGTAGTAACACCATACCCATGGTGTGGGTGGTAGTAACACTACACCCATGGTGTGGGTGGTAGTAACACCATACCCATGGTGTGGGTGGTAGTAACACCATACCCATGGTGTGGGTGGTAGTAACACCATACCCATGGTGTGGGTGGTAGTAACACCATACCCATGGTGTGGGTGGTAGTAACACCATACCATGGTGTGGGTGGTAGTAACACCATACCCATGGTGTGGGTGGTAGTAACACCATACCCATGGTGTGGGTGGTAGTAACACCATACCCATGGTTGGGTGGTAAATAACACCATACCCATGGTGTGGGTGGTAGTAACACCATACCCATGGTGTGGGTGGTAGTAACACCATACCCATGGTGTGGGTGGTAGTAACACCATACCCATGGTGTGGGTGGTAGTAACACCATACCCAAGGTGTGGGTGGTACTAACACCATACCCATGGTGTGGGTGGTAGTAACACCATACCCATGGTGTGGGTGGTAGTAACACCATACCCAAGGTGTGGGTGGTAGTAACACCATACCCAAGGT
The DNA here is from genome assembly GCF_026875155.1 of Cherax quadricarinatus. Classification (NCBI taxonomy): domain Eukaryota; kingdom Metazoa; phylum Arthropoda; class Malacostraca; order Decapoda; family Parastacidae; genus Cherax; species Cherax quadricarinatus. Next base: position 89,286,530 of record NC_069406.1, on the reverse strand, counting down.
GTGGGTGGTAGTAACACCATACCCAAGGTGTGGGTGGTAGTAACACCATACCCAAGGTGTGAGTGGTAGTAACACCATACCCAAGGTGTGGGTGGTAGTAACACCATACCCATGGTGTGGGTGGTAGTAACACCATACCCAAGGTGTGAGTGGTAGTAACACCATACCCAAGGTGTGGGTGGTAGTAACACCATACCCATGGTGTGGGTGGTAGTGACACCATACCCATGGTGTGGGTGGTAGTAACACCATACCCAAGGTGTGGGTGGTAAATAAACACCATACCCAAGGTGTGGGTGGTACTAACACCATACTCATGCTGTGGGAGGTACTAACATCACACCCATGGTGTGGATTTTATCACCGTACCCATTGTGTGGGTGGTAACACCATACCCATGTTGAGGGTGGTAGTAACAGCATATCCATGGTGTGGGTGGTTGTAACACCGTTCCCAAGGTGTGGGTGGTAGTAACACCATACCCATGGTGTGGGTGGTACTAACACCATACCCAAGGTGTGGGTGGTACTAACACCATACCCAAGGTGTGGGTGGTACTAACACCATACCCAAGGTGTGGGTGGTACTAACACCATACCCATGGTGTGGGTGGTACTAACACCATACCCAAGGTGTGGGGGTACTAACACCATACCCAAGGTGTGGGGGGGTACTAACACCATACCCAAGGTGTGGGTGGTACTAACACTATACCCAAGGTGTGGGTGGTAGTAACACCATACCCAAGGTGTGGGGGGTAGTACACCATACCCATGGTGTGGGTGGTAACACCATAACCCAAGGTGTGGGTGGTACTAACACCATACCCAAGGGTGTGGTGGTACTCAACACCATACCCAAGGTGTGGGTGGTACTAACACCATACCCAAGGTGTGGGTGGTACTAACACCATAAACCCCAAGATGTGGGTGGTACTAAAAACCATACCCAAGGTGTGGGTAGGTACTAACACCATACCCAAGGTGTGGGTGGTACTAACACCATACCCAAGGTGTGGGTGGTACTAACACCATACCCAAGGTGTGGGTGGTACTAACACCATACCCAAGGTGTGGGTGGTACTAACACCATACCCAAGGTGTGGGTGGTAGTAACACCATACCCATGGTGTGGGTGGTAGTAACACCATACCCATGGTGTGGGTGGTAGTAACACCATACCCATGGTGTGGGTGGTAGTAACACCATACCCATTGTGTGGGTGGTAGTAACACCATACCCATGGTGTGGGTGGTAGTAACACCATACCCATGGTGTGGGTGGTAGTAACACCATACCCATGGGTGGGGGTGGTAGTAACACTACACCATGGTGTGGGTGGTAGTAACACCATACCCATGGTGTGGGTGGTAGTAACACCATACCCATGGTGTGGGTGGTAGTAACACCATACCCATGGTGTGGGTGGTAGTAACACCATACCCATGGTGTGGGTGGTAGTAACACCATACCCATGGTGTGGGTGGTAGTAACACCATACCCATGGTGTGGGTGGTAGTAACACCATACCCATGGTGTGGGTGGTAGTAACACCATACCCATGGTGTGGGTGGTAGTAACCATACCCATGGTGTGGGTGGTGTAGTAACACCATACCATGGTGTGGGTGGTAGATAACACCATAACCCATGTGTGGGTGGTAGTAACACCATACCCAAGGTGTGGGTGGTACTAACACCATACCCATGGTGTGGGTGGTAGTAACACCATACCCATGGTGTGGGTGGTAGTAACACCATACCCAAGGTGTGGGTGGTAGTAACACCATACCCAAGGTGTGGGTGGTAGTAACACCATACCCAAGGTGTGGGTGGTAGTAACACCATACCCAAGGTGTGAGTGGTAGTAACACCATACCCAAGGTGTGGGTGGTAGTAACACCATACCCATGGTGTGGGTGGTAGTAACACCATACCCAAGGTGTGAGTGGTAGTAACACCATACCCAAGGTGTGGGTGGTAGTAACACCATACCCATGGTGTGGGTGGTAGTGACACCATACCCATGGTGTGGGTGGTAGTAACACCATACCCAAGGTGTGGGTGGTAGTAACACCATACCCAAGGTGTGGGTGGTACTAACACCATACTCATGCTGTGGGAGGTACTAACATCACACCCATGGTGTGGATTTTATCACCGTACCCATTGTGTGGGTGGTAACACCTTACCCATGTTGAGGGTGGTAGTAACAGCATATCCATGGTGTGGGTGGTTGTAACACCGTTCCCATGGTGTGGGTGGTAGTAGCACCGTACCCATGGTGTCGGTTGTAGTAACACTATACCCAGGATGTGTTTGGTAGTAACACCATACCCATTGTCTGGGTGGTAGTAACACCATACCCATTGTCTGAGTGGTAGTAACACCATACCCATGGTGTGGGTGGTAGTAACACCATACCATGGTGTGGGTTTTAGTAACACCATAACGACATATAAAATACTGACAGGAATTAACGAGGTGGACAGAGACAGAATGATCCAGAGATGGGACACAGCAACAAGGGGACACAGTTGAAAGTTGAAGACACAGATGAATCACAGGGATGTTAGGAAGCATTTCTTCAGTCACAGAGTAGTCAGGAAGTGGGATAGTTTGGGAAGTGATGTAGTGGAGGCAGGATCCATACATAGCTTTAAGCAGAGGTATGATAAAGTTCATGGTTCAGTTAGAGTGACCCAGTAGCGACCAGTGAAGAGGCGGGGCCAGGAGCTATGAATCGACCCCTGCAACCACAACTAGGTGAGTACACACACACACACACACACACACACACACCACACACACACACACACACACACACACACACACACACACACACACACACGCACGCGCAAACAAAAATGATAAAGCTTTATTTACAGTAAGCAAAGTCAAGGTATTTGACATTTTCCGAGTGAGACATTTCTGAATTCGTTAATTTTATATCATTCCAGTACATGAAGACGCAAGGTTTACACTCGTCTATCTGGCAAAGATTACATTTTGTTTGGTCTACATCTGGTGGTGGTGATTAATCTGCCAAAGATACCTGTAACCCAGCCGGAGCCGGGAAGTAGTGACATCCAAGAGTCTGCTTATTGTGTTGGATGCACCATAGACATGTGGCTCCTCCTGCATGATAGAATGATGACATATAGACTGACTGGTGTCAGTCTCCCTCAGTCTTAAGTCAGTAAAGATCATTTTAAGTTCTTTTCGTATTATTGTTCTCAAACTGCTAACTGACAACCCTCTCTGAAGGCATATAACTTGGCCAGTTCATCAGTTCTGTCATTCTTCTGAAAACCAATGTGAGATGGAATACAGAAGTTTACGTCTAATATTAAATATATTTGATTTAAGGATACTTCGTAAGGAAATTTGCAGAACTTTGAAAAATATTGACTCAAGCATAAACAATAAGCTTTAGTTCACGTTTGATGACTGAATATTGATATTTGACAACTTGACTGAGCTATGAAGCTGTGACATTTTGACAACCAGCACAACTGCTGTTATGACTAAGTCAGCACTGCTGTGTCATGACTGTTAGCACCGATATGTCATGACTATTAGCACAGCTGTGTCATGACTGTCAGCACTGTTGTGGCATGACTGTCAGCACTGTTGTGGCATGACTGTCAGCACTGTTGTGGCATGACTGCCAGCACTGTTGTGTAATGACTATGTCGGCACTGCTGTGTCATAGCGGTGTCAGTACTGTTTTGGTATGACTGTCAGCACTGCTATGTCATGATTGTGTCAGTGCTGCTGTGTCATGACTGTGTCAACACTGCTGTGTCATGATTATGTCAGCACTGTGTCACGATGCCTAAAATTGTAATGATACAAATAAGGTACATTTGAACCTTATTTGTATCATTACAGTTTTATGTATCGTTGTGCATAGAAACACTAGACAAAGATCACACCATAAATACATACATCACTCTGTTATACATAGAAACACCATAAATGCTTCGCTCATATACAAACAAACAAACACACACACACACACACAATATTATATATATATATATATATATATATATATATATATATATATATATATATATATATATATATATATAATATATTTATATATATATATATATATTATATATATATATATATATATATATATTTATATATATTTATATATATTTATATATATATATATATATATATATATATATATTATATATATATATATATATATATATAAACTATATATAATTTTAAATATATATTTTTTTATATTATATATATATATTTAATATAATTTATAAATTTTATTTTGTTTTTTGGTTTTTGTTTGTAATGACGAAGGCTCGGCGTTCAAATTTCGTTTACTTTTGTTTGGATCGATTTTTCCTAATTTAAAAAGATTAAGTATAAAAATTTAAATTTTTGAAAAATTTCCCTCGCAAAACATAGTGGAAATTTGGCGAATGAATTGCTGCTATATATTTTGCCCTGACAACACCAAATTGCTGTTTCTTTGAGTGGTTCCCCGACGAATTTTTATATAAAGTTTAGCCCCCCTGACACTGTGCCCCTTGAACAAAAAGTTGGTATTTCCCTAAAGCCCGATTTGTTTTGTTACCACCTTTAACCTTTTCGGCAAAACGTGCAAATTGCCCTCGGTAGTAATTTGGAGGCTCTGGAAAAAATCAAATGGGGGTAAATTTGGTTAAAAAGATTGCGAGTTTTTTGAAATAGATTAAAACAAATATACAGTCTGTGAAGAAAAAGCGGGTAACCTTAAAAATTAGTTTCTAAAAAATTCTGGGAAATCCAAACACATTAAAAAATAATAAACCTTTTTTTAAAAAATTTTTTAATACTAAAAATATAAAAATAAAATTTTTAAATTCAAAATTGTTTAATAAATAAAAATTAAAATATTAGTTTATTAAAAAAAAATAATATTAAATTTTATTTAATAAATAAAAAAAAAAATTTATAATTATTTAAAAATAAAAATTAAAAATTTAAAGTTATTACATAAAAAGTAATAATAATTAAAAGTGTTTTTGGTGTTGGTGAAAAACAACGGTCCGGAAAAGCCAGTACTATCGTGTGACAGTACAAAAAGCTTGGTGAACAATACTGTACCGGGTCTACTTTTCGGCAAAACAACCCAAACTGGAAACCATCATAAAAGTACCCGCTTCCCAGTGAAAAACAAACGGGTTTTAAAACATACCGGGAGACTTGTTTATCGGTTTTGACAGTGACCAACCCAAAAGGGTGAAACCTCACTGGACCACAAGTATTACAGCTTGCGGCAGGCAATAAAAAGGGAAACTCCGTAACTGGGCTCTTTCATGGGGGTGAAGTGGCCCCAAAGTTGCCATCCGGGAATGCTTACTGTCTGAAGGAAAAAAACTGGTAAACCAAAATTTTTGCAATTCCCCGGTGCTGACAGTCAAAAAAAGGGGGAACCTCCGGTGTCTGTCCAGGGGTGCTACGAGAAAAACCCATGGGAAAATACGGACACAGTGCTCTCGTGGTGCTGAAGTGACAAAACCAACATGGTAAACTAAAAGGTAGACAGTGCTCTCGTGGTGGACAGTGAAAAAAAAAAGGAAACTCACGGGTAGCACAGTTCAGGGTGCGACAGTGAAAAAAACCAAACATGAACCACCACTGGTAGAAAGTGCTCCATGGTTGACAGTGAAAAACAACGGGTAACACATCACTGGTAGCACAGTGCTCTCAGGGTGCTGAAAATCCAACATGAAACACACTGGTGACGGGTTTCTCGGGTTGACGTGACAAAAACCCACAGTGAACACTCATGGTAGCCGCTCTCATTGGCAGTACAAAACCAACAGGGAACAATCACTGGAAGACAGGCTCTCAGTGGTGGCAGGCAAAAACCAACGTGAACACATCACTGTAGACAGTCTCCAGGGGGCTGACGTGAAAAAACCAACAGTGGTAAACAATACTGGTAGCACAGTTCCTTGGTGGACATGCAATAACCAACAGGGGGTGAACACATCATGGTAACAGTTCCATGTGCTGCAGTGACATAACCAAAAGTGAAACATCACGGAGCACGTGCTCTCAGTGGTTGACAGGACATACCAACAGTGACACTACGGGTAGACAGTGCTCTCAGTGTGCGACAGTGACAAAAACCCAACATGAACAACACGGTACCAGTGCCTCAGGGGTCTGACAGTGACAAAAACCCCAAATAAAACCCATCACGGTAGTACGGCTCTCATGGTGCGACAGGACAAAAACCCAACAGGGGGAAACCTCATGGTACACGGCTCCGGGGTGCTGACAGGAAAATAACCAACAGGGGAACACATACGGGTAGACAGTGCCTCGGTGCGACAGTGACAAAAACCACGTGGGAACACATCAGGACACAGGCCTCAGGGTGCTGACAGTGACAATAACCAACAGGGGAACACAACTGGAGCAAGTGCTCCAGGGGTCTGAAGTGAAATAACCAACAGGGGAACCATCCTGGTAGCACGTGCCTCAGGGTGTGACAGTGACAAAAACCCAACGGGGTAACACTCACTGGTAGACGTGTCTCGTGGTGCTGACAGTGAAATCCCCAACAGTGAAAACCTCACTGGTACACATGCTCTCAGTGGTGTGAAGTACAATAACCAACAGTGGTGAAACCATGGTAACAGTGCCCCCAGTGGTGCTGACAGTGAAAATAACCAACAGGGGGAACACACCTGGTACCCAAGTGCTCCTGGTGCTGACAGTGAAATACCAAAAAAGTGGTAAAACAATCACGGGTAGCACAGTGCTCTCATGGTGCTGACAGTGCAATAACCAACAGGGGTAAAAACACATCACTGGTAGCACAGTGCTCTCGTGTTGTGGTAGTCAACCCGGGGTTGTATAATTTTAAGTTATCATAAATTTTTTTTTCTTCTCACAGAACCACCTAATGTGCAGAGGCTCTTTAGGGGGGGGGGGGGGGGGGCCCCCCGGGGTGACACCATTTAGGAGGTGACCCCAAAAGAGCCCTAAAAAGGGGTGAACTAAAAAATAAAAAGGAGGAACACTGCAGCGGGGCCTACTGCCCAACTAGGCATGTGCGCAACAAAAAGAAAAAAATCCTTTGTTTCTATAAGCCTTTTTAAATATTACAGAGACAATTGGGCCCTATTGGGGAAAATCAATGACGCTAATTAAAACTACGTAAATCGACAATTTTATTATGATTTTTTGGAAAAACCCCTTTAAACGGCCTGGCATCACCAGATCAGTCATCAGTGACGTTAAATACGTTCTCTGCCCCCCACCATTGTGGTCCAGGTGGGGATATTGTCCTGCTGCACCGCCCCCAGTGTGGTCCAGGGGGTGAAAAGTTGGGGGCCCGCCCCCCAGTGTGGTCCAGGTGGGGTTAGTGCTGCTGCACCCCCCCAAGTGGGTCCAAAGGGGGGATATGTGTCTGCTGCCCCCCCCCACCAAATGTGGTCCAGGGGTGTATATGTGTCGTGAAACCCCCCACCAGTGTGGCCCGGTGGTGTAATGTGCTGCTGCACCGCCCAAGTGTGGTCCAGGGGGTGTATATGTTCGGGTGCCCGCCCCCTGGTGGGCCGGGGGTGTAATTTGTCTCTGCACCGCCCCCCCAGGTGGTCCAGGGGGAAAATGGTCTGCTGCACCGCCCACCATGGGTTTTGGGCCAGGTTTGTTAATTGTCCTGCACCGCCCACCAGGTGGTCCAGGGGTATATGGGCTGCTGCCCGCCCCCAGTGTGGGGCCCCGGTGGTGATATTGTCTGGGACCGCCCACCCGTGGGCCCGGTGGGTATAGTGGCTGCTGCCCGCCCCCAGTGTGGTCCAGGTGGTGTAAGTGTCTGCTGCACCCCCCCACCAGTGATGGGTCCAGGTGGTGTTTTGTGTCTGCTGCCCGCCCACCCGTGTGGTCCGGGGGTGTATAGTGTCTGCTGCACCCCCCACCAGTGGTTGGTCCCGGGTTTTTATATGTGTCGCTGACCCCCACCATGTGGTCCAGGTGGGAAAAGTGTTGCTGCACCGCCCCCCAAATGTGGTCCCAGTTTGGGTTATATGGTCTCTGCACCGCCCCCTGTTTGGGGCAGGGGTTAATTGTCTGGGGCACCGCCACCCGTGATTTGGTCCAGGGGGATATGTCTGCTGCACCGCCCACCAGTGTGGCCAGTGGTGTATATGTGGCGCGCACCGCCCCCCCAAATGGGTCCAGGGGGGTATATGTGGCTGCGCACCCCCACCGTTGGCCAGGTGGTGTATAGTGCGCTCACCGCCCACCATGAGTTGGGCCGGGGGTGTATATGTTCTGCTGCCCGCCCACCATGTGGTCCAGGGGGTATAGGGCGTAAAGGAAGTAGTTTTTATTTTTTGTGTTCCCGACCCCCCACCAGGGGAAAGGGGGTGGACCCGGGGGAGGGGGTATATGTGGGCCTGCCCCCCCACAATTTTGGTCCGGTGGTGTATATGTTCTGCGCCCGCCCCCCAGTGGTGGTCCAGGTGGTGAAATTTTTGGGTCTGCACCGCCCCCCAGTGATTTGGTCCTGGTGTTTATTTGCGCACCCCCACCCTGAGTTTGGGTCCGGGGTGTATATGGGCTGCGCACCCCCCACTGAGTTGGTCCAGGTGGTGTATATTGGGTGCGCACCCCCCACCCTGGTTTTTGGGCCAGGTGTGATATGTGGCTGCACCGCCCCCAGTGAGTTTGGTCCAGGTGGGGTTTTAGTGGTGCTGCACCGCCCACCAGGAGTTTTGGTCCGGGGGGGTGTTATGTGGGTGCTGCACCCCCCACCATGAGTTTGGGGCCAGGTGGGTGTATAGTGGCTGTGCACCGCCCCCAGTGAGTTTTTGGGCCGGGGGTGTATAGTGGCTGCTGCACCGCCCACCCTGAGTTTGGTCCGGGGGTGTATATTGGCTGCTGACCGCCCCCAGTGAGTTTGGGTTTCCCGGTGGTTTTGTGGCTGCTCCCGCCACCCTGAGTTTGGTCCGGGGGTGTATATGGGCTGCTGCCCGCCCACCATGAGTTTGGTCCAGGGGTGTATATGTGCTGCTGCACCCCCCCCCCCATGAGTTTGGTCCAGGTGTGATATTGGGCGCACCCCCCCCACCATAGTTTGGTCCAGGGGTGTATATGTGGCTGCTGCACCCCCACCAGTGAGTTTTTTCAGGGGGTGATATTTTCTGCGCACCCCACCCTGAGTTTGGGCCGGTGGTTTTATGTCTGCGCACCGCCCCACCGTGGTTTTTGGGCCAGGGGGTTATATTGGCGCTGCACCGCCCACCAGTGAGTTTGGTCCGGGGGTAATTGGGGGCTGCCCGCCCACCAGTAGTTTTTGGGCCAGGGGGTGTATATGGGTGCGACCGCCCACCCTGAGTTTGTCCAGGGGGTGTTATTGGCTGCTGCCCGCCCCCAGTGAGTTTGGTCCAGGGGGGTATATGTGGCTTGCAAACCCCCCCCAGTGAGTTGGGCCAGGTGGGGGTATTGTGGGTGCTCCCCCCACCTGGGGTTTGTCCAGGTGGGGATATGGGGCGCTGCAGCCCCCCCCCCCAGTGATTTTTGGGCCAGGGGTGATATTGCCTGCACCCCCCACCAGTGATTTTTTTTTCCCGGGGGTTATAGTGGTTTTTTTCACCGCCCCCAGTGATTGGGTCCAGGTGGTTTAGTGGCTGCTGCACCGCCCAGGGTTTGGTCCGGTGGGATTGTTCGCGGGGGGGCCAAAGGGGGCCCCCCACCCGTGAGTTTTGGTCCAGGGGGGTATTGTCTGCTGCACCGCCCCCCAGTGAGGGGGTAGGGGGTTTAGTGGCTGCTGCACCGCCCACCAGTGAGTTTTGGCCGGTGGGGAAGTTTCTGCTGCACCGCCCACGGAGTTGGTCCGGTGGTGAATGTTTGCGCACCGCCACCGTGAGTTTGTCCATGTGTATATGTGCTGCTGCCCCCCCCAATGAGTTTTGGGGCCAGGTGGTGTATATTTGGCTCTGCACGCCCCATGAGTGTTCCAGGTGGTGTATATGTGGGGTGCTGACCGCCCACCCCTGGTTTGGTCCCGGGGGTGTATATGTCTGCGCACCGCCCCCAGTGAGTTTGGTCCCGGTGGTGTAAATTTTTTGGGTCTGCACCCCCCCACCAGTGAGTTTTTGGTCCAGGGGGGTTATGTGCTGCTGCACCGCCCCCCATGAGTGGTCCAGGTGGTGTATTGTTGCTGCTGCACCGCCCCCAGTGATTTTGGTCCGGTGGTGTAATGTTGCTGCTCACCCCCCACCAGTGATTTTGGGCCCATGGGTATTGTGGCTGCTGCACCTCCCACAGTGGTTTGGGGTCCGGGGGTGTTTACCGGAAATTTTACCTGGAGAGAGTTCCGGGGGTCAACGCCCCCGCGGCCCGGTCTGTGATGGGGCCTCCTGGGGGGATCAAGCCTGACAAAGGCTTTTGCTGCGGGCTGCACGCAAACCAACGTACGACCCACACCCCGGGCTGATCAGAACTGATTTTAGGTGTTTGCCAGTGCCACTTGAAGACTGCCGGGGGTCTGTTGGTAACCCCCTTTTAGGTGCTGGGGGGCATTTTGAACATCTGGGGCCCCTGACATTTTTTGTTGGTCTTTTAAAGTGCGTGACACCCCGCTTTTCATTGGGGGGAGTGCATCGCCCTCCCAATTTTTTGCTTTCGTGTGAGTGTTTTTCGTGTGCAAGTTCGGTACTAGTCCCCCTAGGATTTTTCCGGGTATATAATCATGTATCCTCCCTCCTGCTTTTCCGGGGAATACAGGTTTTTAGGAACCTCAAGCGCCCCCAGTAATTGAGGTGTTTTATCTCCGTTATGCGCGCCGGGGAAAGTTCTCTGAAACTTTTCTAGGTCAGCAATTTCACCTGCCTTGAAAGGTGCTGTAGTGTGCAGCAATATTCCAGCCTAGATAGAACAAGTGATGAAGAGTGTCATCATGGCTTGGCCTCCCTAGTTTTGAAGGTTCTCATTATCCATCCTGTCATTTTTCTAGCAGATGCATTGATACAATGTTATGGTCCTTGAAGGTGAGATCCTCCGACATGATCACTCCCAGGTCTTTTGACGTTGGTGTTTCGCTCTATTTTGTGGCCAGAATTTGTTTTGTACTTGATGAAGATTTAATTTCCTCATGTTTACCATATCTGAGTAATTGAAATTTCTCATCGTTGAACTTCATATTGCTTTCTGCGCCCACTGAAGATTTGTTGATGTCCGCCTGGAGCTTTGCAGTGTCTGCAATGGAGACACTGTCATGCAGATTCGGGTGTCATCTGCAAAGGAAGACACGGTGCTGTGGCTACATCCTTGTCTATGTCGGATATGGGATGAGGAACAGATGGGAGCGAGGGTACTGTGCCTTGTGGAACAGAGCTTTTCACCGTAGCTGCCTCGGACTTTACTCTGTTGACGACTACTCTCTGTGTTCTGTTAGTGAGGAAATTATAGATCCATCGACCGACTTTTCCTGTTATTCCTTTAGCACGCATTTTGTGCGCTATTACATCATGGTCACACTGTCGAAGGCTTTGCAAAGTCTGTATATATTACATCTGCATTCTTTTTGTCTTCTAGTGCATTTAGGACCTTGTCGTAGTGATCCAATAGTGAGACTGACAGGAGCGACCTGTTCTAAACAGTTGCCCTGGTTTGTGTAACTGATGGTTTCTATGTGACTGCTTTTTTAAAGGGCCCTTTCAAAGAATTTTTGATGGTTTAGGAGGGGTTTTTGGTTCTTTACTGCCCCTTTGAGAAAAAATTTTTTTTGGAAACCCCGCCCCCGGGGGTTCCCTCTTTTGGGTAAAAGCCTGAGCTTTTCGTTGATTGCCTTTCCCAGTCGCCCGCCCGCCCCTCAAAACCAGGGAAACCATGTTTTTATGCCGGACTTGCTAAAGGGAAAAGGGTAGGTTTGTTTTTCAAAAATTTTTTGTTGGTTTCCCCAAAAAAAATGGTTTTTTCCAATCTCTTCCGCTGTTTTTCCCCAAAATGGGTCTAGCTTTTGGGGGAATTTTTTTGGGAAAAACGGAGACCCACTTAAAAAAAATGGGGGAAAAATATAAATTTGTCAGGGGGTTTTGGTAGGGAGAAATTTTTTTTCCCATTTTTCCCCTTATTCCGGGGGGTGATAAAATTTTTTTAAAAAAAAGTTAAATCCCCGTTCCCTAAAAATTTATTGCCCCCTTACGGAATTTTTTAATTTTTTTTGGGTAAGGACCTGCTTTTTCAATTTACAAACCCCCTTTTTTCCTTAGAAGGGGGTTGTTTTTTTCCCCTTGACGGGGTTTTCTTGGTGGTCTTGTGGCTGGGGAATATTTTTGTTAAAATCTAAAGGATGGATTTCCCTTTTTTGTTAAGTTTGGGAATTTGAAAATCCCCCGCTTTTCAAAGCGCCTTTTTTTTCCCATACCTTCTTTTTAAAAATTTTTATTAAAATTTGTTTTTTATTGGGTTTCTTTTTTTCCCCTGGAGCTTTGGGGGCTAAGGGAAACCTAATTGGGGTAGCAAAAAGCCCCAGGTCTTTTCCCTTTTTTTGGGCTTTAATGAGGGCTGGGGGTCTTTCCCCGGGAAAAGAGCTTTTAGTACTTGGGTTTATTGGAGCTACTTCTTTCATAAAATTTAAAAACCACGCCCGACTTTTCCTGTTTTTTACCCCCTTTTCCCTTTATTAGGGTCCATTTCAAGGTTTAAAAAGTCTTAATAACACAAAATTTTTTTTTTTTTGGGAAAGGACCCTTGTGGATAAAGGGGTTTTTGGGGGTTTTTAAAACCCAGTTGGTTTTTTTGGGGGTTTTTCCCGGGGGTTTTCTCCCTTTTTAGGCCCTTTAAAAATTTTTTAGGGGGTTTGTTAGCTTTTGTTGATTTTCTTGCTTGTTTATGCCCTTTTGTGAGGGGGGCTAGGGTCTGTTGTTTTTAGTAATGGGGACGACCCCGTGTCCATCTCCCTCTCCATTAGATGGAAAAGGCTCGTGTAGGGTTTCCCTTGCGTTCTTGATGAACACGGGTTTTCCCCTGATCTGGCCTGGGGAAAGAGTGAGGGGCATTTTTATCCCCTGTTCGAAGTCATTTGGCAAAAAGGATAACATCGGTAGGCTTTGTTAATAAAAATTTTGTGGCTCTCTCATAAAAATTAATTTTGTTTTCGCACTCATTTCTGGTTAGCGGCTTGCTTTAAAAACTGAGTCATATTGGGACTTGAGTAGCTCACTCATTCCCTTGCGTCATCTGTGAGGACCCATCTTGTTTAAGTGGGGGCCAATACTGGACGTTTTTCCTGATTTTGTTGGCATAGGAGAAAAAATACTTTGGGTTTTTTCGATTTAAATTTGTGGCTTTTAGTTCTTCCCGCGATTCTGACTCCTAAAGGTTCTTTTAGCTTAGTTCGTGTTTGGGCTATTTCTCTGACCAGTGTCTCCTACGCATTTCAGTATAATTGACCTCTTTAACCGCTCTGTTATTCTTTTCCGTCGCCTGTAAGGGAAGCGCCTGTCTTCTTTCATTTACATCAAACTCCCTTTTTTTAGAGAAATAAGCCTTTTGCATACATTCATTTGCACCGATTAATTTTTCCCTAGGCAAAGTTGGGTCTGTGTTGCTAGTATATCTTCCCAGCTTATTTCGGTTGGGACTTGTTTACTTGGTCCCACTTTATGTTTTTTTTAAATTGAATTTGAATTTGGTTGAATGCTCCCTGTGACAAATCTCATTAATGTCGGTTGGGCTCCGCGCAACATGCTGAACCCCCAATTTATTTGGGGGGATTTTGCATCCGGGGTTGAAAGACTACCACAATGATAGGTTTTGGGTTCTCGCCCCTTTATGCTAAAACTTCACTCATCATTTGAGGCATTTGCAGTTCTGTGCAAACAAGTGACTCTGCAATGAAAGGCCAACGCCCCCCCCCCCCCCCTTTTTCCGTTCACTCTGTCACATCTGTATAGGTTTTAACCTGGGACCTATTTCGTTGTCCAAGTGTCCTTTTGTGGGCTCAGTGAAAGCCGCGAACATTGCCCTTTTCCTCTGAAAACAGTCCCCGGATGAAAGGTATTTTTTTGTTTGGTGTGGTTTAGCCCCGTATATTTGCAAAGAAGAATTTTTCGGACTGGGGGTATTGTTGGTACTGGGGGGGGATTTTTTTCCGGCATTTGTATCGTACGTTTTTTGGAGTGGAGGGCCCTCGACTTGGTTCCACTCCAGGAAGACTGGATTTGGTGTCGTTTCTGCCATTTCCCGCCAGTTTTTTTTTTCCCTTTCCCGGACTAAAAAAAACCCCTCCCTCTTGGTGGCTGTGGTACCCAGGTTTTCCCCTGGCCTGGATGTTTTGTATCTTTTTGTCCCCTTTAGTGGTATGCCCGGCATTTAAGTTATGCACAGTCTTTCCCGTACTGAAGAGGGGACACAGTTCGGGGGAAAAAATTACAGGGAAAGGGGTTTGCATTTTTCCGTTGTCATATGGGCATGGGATTTTCTGGGTGGTCCCTAGTTTCACGTCCCCCTCTGTTTTTTCCAGATTTCCCATGCCAGCAGGTTACCGAGTGCATAGTTGTGCACAGGCTTGGGTTTCCGTTTGCCTGGGTTTCTGTGACTGATTCCCTGTTGGTGCTGTTTCCCTGTCTTACTTTTATCCTCCCTAGCACCAACAATGGAGCTCCCCAAAGTTGTTTTTTTGGTAAAATTTTCCTCACTATTGCTAGGGGGTCCTCTTTTTTGAAATTTTCCCGCGGTTTTCAGTTTTTCATTTGTTTTATCTTACTTTTACTACCTTGTTTCCCTATAGGCTCTGTCCCCATGAGGTCTTTATATTTTTCCTTCCTGGTATAATTCCTGATACCTGGGCAAAAACTCCGCTTCACCCTTACTTCCCCAGGGCAGCACCTCCCCTTCACCATTACTGTCTCCCCCAAAAGCATTTCCAGCTTACCATTACTGTCTCCCAGGACAGCACCCCCAGCTTACCATTACTGTCTCCAGGACAGCACCCCCGCTTCACCATTACTGTCTCCCAGGGCAGCACCTCCCTTCCCTTTTCTGTCTCCAGGGGCCCCACTATCACCCCACATTTACTGACTACCAGGGCATCACCTCCGCCTTACAGTTTTTAATACATGGCCCTATCAGGGCATTTCCCTTTTAGCCCCGACGTTTTATGTTCCAATCTGTTTTGAAACTTTAGGGTTTTTTATGAAAGAGCTTTGATGTTACCCTTTTTAAACCTTGTGATTTTAGTCCCAATTTTTTCTCATTTGGGATACCCAAAAACACTTCCCCGTTTTTACGTTGTAGCTTTGTTCTTGGTATCTGCACAAGGGGGTGACACCCAATTTCACAAAAAAGACAATTTATGCATGTGGAAGC
>NC_069406.1:89252628-89270678 GCF_026875155.1 Cherax quadricarinatus | reverse complement strand
TACATTTCCAACTGTTTTTGTCCCTGTCTTTGTTTCGGTACGTTCCAACTGTCTTTTCCATTACCTGCTGATTATACCAAACAATGTATGTAAAAATTGTGACTGACAGAGTGATGGAAAAGATAAATAAAAGATTTCGCGTTTGTTGCCAGAGTTATTAAAATCCAGCAGAGCATATACAAGTGAGTAAAAAACAGCAGTACAGAGACTCTGCTAAAATCTTTTTTGTCAATAATCTAGACTATCGTGAAGGTCGACTTTATCAATAAGGAGATTTTTTAGTGTGGATGAGAGAGTGATGGTTCCTGCGAAATGTTAAATTGAACTTTTCGGAATTTTGAGTCAACATAATTGTTTTGTTAAACATAAATGCCTTGTGGGAGACACTGTTGTGAAAGATGTTGTAGGAAACTACAGGAGTCATTTAAAATTTACGCTAAAGAATATTTTTAAATTTTCGTTTTATTTCCCGTGCAAAAATATCAATGTTAGACAAGGACGAGAGAAATATATGGGAACTTTTGTGTGTGGGTGGTGTGTGTGTGTGTGTGTGTGTGTGTGTGTGTTGTGGGTTGTGTGGTGTGTGTGTGTGTGTGTGTGTGTGTGTGTTTTAGGTGTTTTTGTGTGTGTGTGAATGTACTTGTGTACTTTCGTATTTACCTGTGGACGTTTCAGTGTCTTGCATAAAGGAAAATGTCGAATTTTAACAATAAAGAAAGCTGATAATTTTTCGTAGCCAGATTTCTGATGGGAAAGACATAGAATCACACGGACAAAACAATCTATACAAGATAAAACGTTCGCACATTCACTTATAAACCTGCGTGAGTGAAAGCAAAACAAAAATTAACTTGAACACATAACGAAACTTAAATAGAAGTCGAGATTATCAGTAAGAAACCTAACCTTGGTGGGGCGAGTTAGGGAGGAGTTTGGGGTGTTGTCTAGCTGACTACTGTTCCGGCTGTCTTGGGGGGTGTAATTTAACAGACGCAGTTTCTGTGTGTCCCTCCTGTAATTCACCCACCTGGACATTCTCGGAGTTAGACAGCGAACAAGACCAAGTTACCATCCAACAAGGTCACTGGGGAGGGGCCAACACATACACAACATAACACACACACAACACAATACACAAACACAAACCCACCCAAACACCCACCCCCCTCCCACCTACCCGCTCACCTGGAAAGTGAGGAGGAGTTCATCTGAATGGACACAGATGGACTTCTGGACACCGGAACAAGGGAAAGCACCAACACAACCGGAAGTGGGAAGTATGGAAGGGTTGACATCCGGGGGCCTACGGATGAAAACTGGAAACATAAACCACACCTGACTATGACCACAATTCACCTTTACATCACCTCACTATGACCCCACCTCAGCATGATCCACACCTGGGAGTTCATCTGAGGGGACTCAGATGGACTTCTGGAGACACGGAACCAGGGAAAGCACCAAACCAACCGGAAGTGGGAAGTGTGGGAAGGGTTGATAGCCGGGTGCCCACTGATGAAAACCTGAAACATAAACAAAACCTGACTTGACCGCAATTCACCATGACATCACCTCACTATGACCACCCCCACTATGACCTTACCTCACTATGACCCTTTCCATGACCACACCTCACTATGACCACACCTCGCATGATCCACACTGGGGGTTCATGTGAGGGACACAGATGGACTTCTGGACACACGGGAAATAGGGAAAAGCACCAAAACAACAGGGAGTGGAAAAATGTGGAGGGCTGATATCCGGGGGCCCACGGATGGAGACCCGGAAACATAAACCACACCCGACTATGCCACCACCAGTCATGACCTCCCTAAAGTGACCTCCTGTAATCTATGACCACACCTCACCTCACTATGGCCACAAAACCCAACTATGACCACATCTGACTATGACCACACCTCTCTATAACCTCACCTAATGCACAGCTCGCTATGACCTCACCTACCATGATCACCCCTCCCCTATGACCAATACACGATCACATCTCACTAGATCTTACCTCGCTATGACCAGACCCTCACTATGATCCACACGGGGAGTTAATGAGGGGACAAGATGGACTTCTGGAGCCCACGGAACTAGGAAAGCGCCCAAAACAAATGTGGCAGGGGCCCACGGAAACATGAACCACACCTGACTATGACAACATCTAACTGTGACCTCCCCTGTCTATGACCTCATCTAACTATGACCACTCCTAACTATGACCACACCCGTCTATGACCCACACCTCTTAATAACAACAGAACAACACAAAACTGTACAGAACTGTCACAAGGAGACAAGTAAAGAAATGGCAATGGAAAGAGTAGAGCAAGATGAAAATTAATGCATAAAAACAGCAGTATGAAGACATTAAATACAGAGTTGTACTGGCCAGGTTGCAACATTAGCAATCACTTTTGTCCAGAGGTTGACTCTCAAAGTTTGAAGATCTTATTTGTTTCCCCTAGATTTTTTGTTGTTGTGATTGTGAATATTTTTTCTCAATATAGTGAATGTGAGAGAAGTGAAGACTTTGAAAAATTGAGAAGTGAGAGAGAGACTAATATTTAATTATTATAAGAATTTTTTTTTTTTGCTGTATCCAGAACAAGATTCTCTCAGTTGTTTCTTCCTTATATCTTCACATTTTTTTCATTAAAGATATATACAAAATACTAATAATAGTATTCTTATCCAGATTTTTCAGAATTCTTTTAAAAATATATAATAAAATTTAAATGAATATCTTTAAAAAAACACTAAAAAATCACAATCATCACTCTAAATCACAAATCACTATTGCGAATCACATATCATCACAGCAAACATAGATCATAACTATCATCACAAATCATCACCACCCACAGCCTTATTATTAAGTAGGAGGTACTTTTTCTCGATTTTTAAATTGCCCAAGGGAAATAAGTCACTCTGACTTTTTTGGGTTATCTAGGTTCTCTACACATATGCTGCTATGTATGATAATTCTATGTAACTGTATTTGTGTATACCTGAATAAACTTACTTACTGCCTGGGAACCAGGGGTCCCTCAGATCGAGACATGTAATATTTGATTTTTTTATTATAACGTACAATATGTGACAGTATGTTTTACACTCTAATCTGTACCTACTCTCTGCCTTTTTGCTTGACGCTTGTAGTGGGGTTGAAGAATCGTCTCTTGCCAATGTTCAGAAATAGTCTGCAAGTATTCTTGTGCCCCATTTTCCTGGTACTATTTTTCCATGGTTGGGAAATATCTTGGTGAAACCTTTCACCATGCTCGTCACTAACTGCCCCACAGTTCGCTAGAATAAAGTCTTAATGTGAGTCCAAAAAGTGGATTTTAAGTGACATGTTATATTCCATTTTCTTTAAGCCTTGATAAGTTTTCTACCAATTCTTCATAGTTCCCTTTCCCTTCTATTTGACAGAAATCCCATCGCCACTAACTTGAATGCATGCCAAGCAACCTTTTCCCTCCCCATCAAGGTCTGTTTCAAAAAAAGTCACCATCTGTAAAAGCTTTCGAATCTGAGGACCATTTAAGACTCCCTCTCTTTTCTTAGTGTCGCTCCCGTGAGGGGAATTTTGATGATAAATACTTGAACCCTGACCGACTTGTCCATAGTTTTTACAATTTTTTTTATGAGCCCAGTTGTATGTGTAGTGGTGGTAGCAAAATTTTGTTTGGTTCAATGAGAGGGGGATGTTGAACATTTTTCATCCCAGGCTCCAGTGATTGACTAGGTGACCAGTCTCTCCTTTATGTAGTTTGGGAACCCCTTGCACGGCTGTCCCAGTCACATAAAAGCAGCAGTACTTGGTGTTTGGCTAAGAAAATCACCTAACTTTCACCTCAAAATATAAACTACCTTCTATGACTGTAGGAACAATATTTAAGGTCAGTGAGACTGTGAGTGTGGTAAGAAACACACTGTTGGATGCCTGTTCTAACCTGTTGAGGCACGTAGGTATATATTCAAAAGTAGAGCTAACACATACACAACACACACACACACACACACACAATACACATACACAAACACACCCGAACGCCCACCCAACCACCTACCCCAAACCCCCAGACCGCCCACCTGGGAAAGTGAGGAACGGAGTTCACTGAGGGGACACAAATGGACTCTGGACTCACGGAACTAGGAAAAACACCAAAAACAAAACCGGGAAAAGGGGAAAAGTGGAAGGGTTTACATCCGGGGGCTCGCGGATGGAGACCTGGAAAAATGATCCACACCTGACTATGAAAACACCTAACTATGATCTCACCTATGACCTCCTAACTATGACTTAACTATAACCACACCTCATTACGTGGAACTAGGGAAAGCACCAAAACAACTGGAAATAGTAAGTGTGGAATGGTTTTACGTTGAGGGCCCACGGATGGAGACCTGGAAACATGTACCACACCTGCCCATGGCCACAACTGATTATGCCCACACCTGACAATGCCCCCACCTGCAATGCCCCCACGTGACAGAGCACCCCACTAATCACTTCCCAGACTATTTCATTTCCTACAACTTCCAGTTGTGGGTCTTATTTTTTGTGTCCATCTCTGGAACATTCTGATCTGTCCCCCTTTCGATTCTTCTCAGTTTTACTATAAAGTCGTTATTACATACCCCTATGTTTCCTGTCCTCCATGCCGTTTGGTCGATTTCCTCTACCTTCTCCTCGAGGGGATGCCCCTTAGTCCGGGAAAAAATCTTGTTACCTAGCTTGGCTAGGTCGGTGTATGTGGTGGTTGTTGTGTGGTGTGTGGTTTGTGTGTGGTGTGTGGGGGGCCCCCGGGTGGAAACCGGGGGACTTTTCAGTTTGATTTCGAAAGTGACCCAGCAATGTCATAGCTGGACCCACCCACACCCGTAGATACCACACCCAACCCGTACAAGACCAGCACCCATGCCTGTAGAGACAGCACCACACTGTAATTCCAGCACCCAACCCCGTACGAGACCAGCACCCAGCGTAAAGACCACACCCCAATGTCCCCCACCTGCAGAGAAGTTGATTGCAACAATGCACTGGTCAGTAAGAATATTATTGTTTTATTTCAGAGAAGACTTTTAGGCGAATTTCCCGCAGGGGAAAAAAAGAGGTAGAAACGACGCTTCACCCTCAATTGGGTCTCAACATTACCATCAAAAAATTGTGCGTAACACCCCTCATTGCTCTCAACTTTTCATCAAAAATTTGTACTGTAACACCATCACTTGCTCTCAACATTACCATCATAAAGTATTGTACTGTAACACCATCACTTGCTCTCAACATTACCATCATAAAGTAATGTACTGTAACACCATCACTTGCTCTCAACATTACCTTCATAAAGTATTGTGCTGTAACACCATCACTTGCTCTCAACATTACCTTCATAAAGTATTGTGCTGTAACACCATCACTTGCTCTCAACATTAACTTCATAAAGTATTGTACTGTAACACCATCACTTGCTCTCAACATTGCCTTCATAAAGTATTGTACTGTAACACCATCACTTGCTCTCAACATTGCCTTCATAAGTATTGTACTGTAAACACCATCACTTGCTCTCAACATTACCTTCATAAAGTATTGTGCTGTAACACCATCACTTGCTCTCAACATTGCCTTCATAAAGTATTGTACTGTAACACCATCACTTGCTCTCAACATTGCCTTCATAAAGTATTGTACTGTAACACCATCACTTGCTCTCAACATTGCCTTCACAAAGTATTGTGCTGTAACACCATCACTTGCTCTCAACATTAACTTCATAAAGTATTGTACTGTAACACCATCACCCCCCATCAATCAGTATGGAGTCACCATCGTTCGACTCTGACGAAAGTATGCAAAACGCCCAGCGTTTTAAATGTTATAGAAAAAACAAGAGCAGCGAGAGTAAGAATAAACGCTGGTTACCCTCACTTACATATTCTTGAAGAACACTTGTGTAAATGTGCGTTTTACCATTGTACATAAAGTGTTTTATCAACATTGTTCATAAAAATGTATTAATGTATTACTGATAAATACATATATATTGTATTTTATGTTTTTTACTAATGTATAAAAGAAAAATTAATAAAATTGTAGAAATGTTATAGATTATTATTTATCCATTGTTTGATAGTGCACACCTCTAAAATGCTGGACCCAGAGCTGTAGCTTGTCACATAATGGGTCAGGGTCCGGGAGGGTTATCCTTGGTAATTTTACCCCGTTGGGTCCAGGAGCTTACCTTTCTTTAACTATGAGACCAAGAGCTGTAGCTTATCACCTTGAGGGATCAGCTTTGGGACCTAAGGAGCTACCTTATGTACATGACACATAAGAACTAAAATAAAATGTTAACTATGGTATTAAACTCTAGGGACAATAAACGCCACATTTCAGTTACTCGATTCTAGAGAAAATATAAAAAAATCTTAATGACGCAGTTTTGATCCGAGGAAATGGGGTCCTTTTCACATTTAAAAATCTTGATACAAGGAAATGGAGCTATAATGCTCTGAGCCACTCTGAGCAGGAAAAAATTTAGGCAACTAACTACAACTCTGAGAAAATAAAAATAAATCTTGGTGATACAATTTTGATCCGAGGAATTGCAGTTCGAGCCCATTGCTTGATAGGAGGGTCCACGGTATAACGAGATATATCCTGAGGGTCAACGACATAACGAGATATAGCCTGAGGGACCAAACATAACGAGATATATCCTGAGGGTCCACGACATAACGAGATATATCCTGAGGGACCATATTACAACCCAAGATTCCAAATGGCCTGTTATCCCGGGTGTAATGGGAGCAAAATAAACACAGCAGAAAACGTTTAGACTTATATTATCCTTCACCAATTTAGAACAGCAATATGTACACTATGTACAGAGATAATTATAGTGCACTCCACGGTAAGCAAGGCAGAAATAGAAGTCACAAGATAGCAGACCGTGCTTCAACCAGCTCTAGAATGGGAATGACAAGGGCAGACAGGAGAGCGGTACCCACATAACCTCTGCGATTGCCAAAACCATCTTATTGGCTAGAACCTGGTCACTAGTTGAACGACGGGGCCCCATCATCAACTCTTAGCAACCTGGTTCGCTGGTTGGGGGAGATAGCCTGTAAATGAGGGTGTGTACATGCGCCGAATAAAGGTTACGTACTCTTTGCATGTCACACCCCCACCCCGAGAAGGCTCAGGATTAGGCTGCCACCTCCCAGTGGTAACCGTGCCGCCATTCCTCTCCACCATCCAACTCTTAGATAGAGCTCAGCTTTTCTCGTGACCAAAAGCCAAACCCTAAGCTTAGAGTGAGACAGCAGTCAGACAGGCTAGCATAGGTCCAAGATACAGGCGGACGGTAGCCCGCATCCCCTCACTAAAAAAAAAAAAACCCACACCAGGGGATAAAAAAAAAAGAGCGTGAAAAGGGGTTACCACAAATAACATCCTAACCTAAATAAATAAAAATATTAGACTCTAGATAAAGAGTCTGCCAACATATTTTCTTTGCCGGCAATATATTTAATGGAAATATTATAGGGCTGCAGCCTTAGCGTCCAGCGCATAAGCCTTGTGTTGTGTTTCTTCATGGCCTGGAGATATACTAGAGGATTGTGATCACTGTAGACTGTGACCACCTGCGATGTCTGGCCCACATAAACATCGAAATGCTCCAAAGCCAGTACCAGCGCGAGGGCTTCATTTTCAATGGTAGAGTAAGCCCTCTGATGTGGCTGGAACTTGGCTGAAAAGTATGCTACAGGCTGCAACTCCTTGTTCCCGATTTGTAATAGTACTGCCCCAACCCCAGACTCACGAGCATCAACCTGTAATGAAAAAGGTTTGGAGAAGTCTGGAGACAAGAGAATGGGTGCAGTACACAATAACCTTTTTGCTTTATTAAAAGCAGTGTTACAGTCTAAGGTCCAATTAAAGGGAACTTTGTGACTGGTAAGAGAGGTAAGAGGGGCTACAATATCTGAGAAATTCTTACAGAATCTTCTGTAAAATCCTATCATGCCTAGGAAACGTTGAAGAGATTTCCTATCATGAGGAACTGGATAATCTTTAATAGCAAAAACTTTAGCAAGTTTAGGTGCAACTTTACCACTACCTACTTCATGGCCTATAAAAGTGATAGTGGCCTGGCCAAAGAAAGATTTAGATAAATTAACTGTTAAATGGGAACTCTTAAAGGTCTCAAAAAGAGCCTTAAGTCTAAGTAGGTGTTGATCCCAAGTATCAGACACCACAACAATATCATCTAGGTACGCTGCCGTGCCATCAAGTCCTTCAATAGCCTGATGGATAAGTTTCTGGAATGAAGAGGGGGAATTTTTCATTCCGACGGGGGTAACTGTGTATTGATAATGACCTCCTGGAATTACGAAGGCAGAGATTTCCTTCGCCTTATCTGTCAAAGGTACCTGATAGTAGCCTTTAAGGAGATCTAACTTGGACACAAAAGTAGCCTTACCCACAAAGTCAATTACGTCATCCAGACGAGGAAGAGGGTAAGCATCTGTAATTGTGACCTCGTTCACCTTACGGTAGTCTGTACACATACGAAACCCTCCATCAGCCTTCTTAACAAGGATGCACGGTGAAGCCCATGGACTAGATGACTCCTCCACTAAACCATGCTTTAACAAAAATTCTACTTCCTGCTGAAGTAGCCTTTGCTTTTCAGGATTAGCTCTGTAGGGGAAGAGTTTAATTGGTTTAGAGTTTCCCACATCTACATCATGATAACCTAACGTACATTTTTTCGGCACATCCGAAAAAATATTAGGATATGACTGTAGAAGCTCCGTTAAATTTGTTGCTTGCGTTTCAGATAATCCCTCCTTGAGGAGGACAGAATTTGAAAGTTTAATATTAATTTCAGAGATAGAGTGCAAAGAGTCAGAGTCGTCCTCAGAGGTAGAGGACAGAGTCATTACTGGGACTTTATCTGGTGTATGGAAATGCTACCACATAATTTACATCAGATAATCTACTTACAATCTGCATAGGTCCCGTAAATCTAGCTTTCAAGGTGTGGCCAGGTATAGGTTCCTGCACCAACACCTTGTCTTCTGGATGGAAGGAGCGGAATTGTGCACTTCTGTCATACCTCTGTTTCATCTTACTTTGAGCTGTCTTTAGGTTAGCCTTGGCTAACTGACGTGCCACCTGCAACCTTGAAGACGGGTTGTAGAGTGTTGAGCTAACGTCTTCTCCCATCCATCCTTCTTTGAGCACCCGAAGAGGACCTCGTACATTGTGCCCAAAGATCAGCTCAAACGGACTATACCCTGTAGACTCTTGCACCGTCTCTCGTACTGAGAACGGCAACAAAGGTAGTGATTCATCCCAGTCTGTAGGAAAGTGCATGCAAAAAGTTCTCATCATTGTTTTTAATGTCTGAAGGAATCTTTCCAAAACGCCTTGGGACTGAGGATGATAGGCAGTGGATAAGTTGTGGATTATCCCTAACCTAGTTAATACTTCCCTAAATGCTTTGGCAGTGAAGTTAGTACCTTGATCACTTTGAATAGTTTTAGGAATGCCAAAACAAGAAATGAATTTTGTTAAAGCTTTGAGAATAGCTTTAGTATTAATACTGCGCATGGGATTTGCTTCAGGGTATCTAGTTACTTTATCCATAATCGTAAATAAATATTGATTTCCAGACTTGGACCTAGGTAGTGGACCTACACAAACTATAATTAAATCTGCAAAGGGTTCTCCATCAGCAGGTATAGGTTGGAGAGGTGCAGGTTTAATGGAATGTCCAGGTTTCCCAACTTGCTGACATTCTCGGCAACACCTAATATGATTCTTCACATCTTTCTTTAATTTTGGCCAATAAAATTCTTTTGTGATTCTATACAAGGTTTTTGTAATTTCTAAGTAACCTCCTAATGAAGTATTATGAGCTATATTTAATATTTGAGGTCTAAACTTGGTTGGAACCATTAACCTGTCATACAATTGCCGGCCCTCTATCTCCTTACCAGTCTCAGTGCAGATCAAATAATTGTTTTTAACTTCATACTTGACCGGATGACCCAAAGAGGATTTACCCATGGCTGCCTGAAAAGCGAATTTTAAAGAAGGGTCCTTTCGTTGTTCCTCCCGGAAGGACAGTCCCTCGGGCATGGAAACAGACACATCTGGCAATCCTGCAACCTGGGAATAGGAAGGCTTGATCGGGGTCTGTTCACTTGATTTACGAGGCTCCGGCCGGTGTGTCTCATAAAACAACGTGGCTATTCCGAGATCGGAGTCGTCCAAGGATAGGTCAACATTCCCTCCAGACAACCCTTGGGATGTTGCCCGAGTTATGGCCAACACCGGAGAAGAATTAATCATTATAGGTTCAGGACACGAACGAACAGTAGTAATAACATGGCATCCTTCATGGGAAATCCTTTTGAGACACCTACAGTCAAGTACCCAGTGTAATATTTGCACTGTACATAAATTTTATGCAAAGGAACAGAATATATAGCTCCTCCAAATGCTTCCAATAAAACAGAGGAATTCAAGGAAGTATTCTCTGAAAGGGGTAATATTCCTTTTCTTACAAGTGAGCAATATGCTCCAGTATCTCTAAAGGTCTTTACTTTAGTTGTTTCTGAGTTTTCCTGAAGGGAAATAAGACTCTTGCAATAATAAAGGGCCATACCTTTTTCTACTTCTCTAGGGGACATGTTACTAGGGATATTAGAGATTTTCCCAATGGGTTGGGGTTTATGGGGGCAGTTGGGACGGATGTGACCTACTTTGTTGCAGAGGAAGCAGACGACAGGCTTGCCCTTTACTCCCTGTTGACGTTGCCAATGGTGTCGTTCTGGCTGGTGTCTCTCTGGATACTGTTGTCGAGATGCACCATGAGTAGTTTGCCTCTCCGCTGGTGGACCATATGTTGAGAAGCGTGGCTCACCAGGTGACTTAGTTGGCTGACGTAGACGTTCTCCCTGCGGCTGGCACTTCATTCTCCAAGGCTGACGATCTCTGCTCATGCCAGGCTGTTGAAAAGAGAGACGGGACCGCTCGGACAAGGAGCGGTTAGTTTCGAAGGTATCAGCCAACCTGGCTGCCTCCAATGCAGTGGTTAAGTCACGATCCTGCAGAAAGACTCGAACCTCTGGTCCCACAGACTCCAGCAGGTTATCAATCAGAATAAGCTGTACCAGCTCCTCAAAGGTAGAGATAACACTTTTTTTATACCAGCTGGTAAAAGCTTTGGTTTGCTGTCTCACAAAGTCCACTAGGGATTGACCAAGCTGCCGCCTGCTTAATTTAAATTTTTTTCTATATCTGGCTGGGATACATGTATATTCTCCCAACAGTGTGGTCTTCACTACTTGATAATCAGAAAATTCAGCGTCATTTAATACTGACGTAAATTCCTGTGCCTTACCCAATAACGCTGTATGAACCAACGATGCCCAATGCTGTTCCGGCCACCTCAAGGCTCGAGCCTGATTTTCGAAGCTTTCGAAAAATTGCACTGGTTCGGCCTCATTGAAGCGGGGAACAAGCTGTACTGCTTTTTGTAAACTAAAATCATTTACAGAATGCTAAAACTGCCTCCTTTCTCTTTCCCTATCAAATTCTTCCCTTGCGAATGCTCTCTGTTCTCTAGTTTGCTCAAGATTGATTTTTGCCAGCTCAAGTGCCAACGACGCTGATTCACCTTGAGACAACCCAGCTGCACTATACTGACCATTTTGCTCCGTAGGTGTATCATATTCCTCCTGCGAGAACATAGGAGTCTTTGCCCTAGCTCCCGTAGAGGGAGGAGTCTGATGTGCCATCTCTTCTTCTATAAGTTTGTCAGCAATCAGTGAACGCAGTTGCTTACCGTGGAGTACACTATACTTATCTCTGTACATAGTGTACATATTACTGTTCTAAATTGGTGAAGGATAATATAAGTCTTAACTTTTTCTGCTGTGTTTATTTTGCTCCCATTACTCCCTCACATTACACACCTCCCATTACACTCTCACAACTGCGCAGTTGCGCAGCAGTGAGAGTGCGTTTGTATTTAATGCCAATGGAACGAGCAATTTGCCAACAACGCTGTAGGGACAATTTAGGTAGGTTATGCAAAGTTTATGCCGACACCAGACGTCTGACTCGTCTAGGTGGCATAAGTTATTCGCTATGCACAGTACGATTGCAGAATACCCCAACGTAACACGTTAATTTGCAGAACACGCTTATCTATGCACAGTACGATTGCAGAATACGCATACAAGCAAAGCCGACTGCAAAATTCTGCACACCGAACAGGCTAGTAACAACTGACACGCGTAATTTGTAAAGCAAGGCCAGACAGCAACACTGTTCTAAATGATTGACCGTAGCGAAGCGAGCACACCGAACAAGCTAGTAGCGAGCTGTTGAACGATCACACAATAGCAAGGCTGACCATAACAAAACTGACACGCAAAATTTGTAAAGCAATGCCAGACAGCAAGCTGCACAATGTTCCTGCTACGAGCTTCACCCTAAGCTCAACCGTACAGGCCCCCATATTACAACCCAAGATTCCAAATGGCCTGTTATCCCGGGTGTAATGGGAGCAAAATAAACACAGCAGAAAAAGTTTAGACTTATATTATCCTTCACCAATTTAGAACAGCAATATGTACAATATGTACAGAGATAAGTATAGTGCACTCCACGGTAAGCAAGGCAGAAATAGAAGCCACAAGATAGCAGACCGTGCTTCAACCAGCTCTAGAATGGGAATGACAAGGGCAGACAGGAGAGCGGTACCCACATAACCTCTGCGATTGCCAAAACCATCTTCTTATTGGCTAGAACCTGGTCACTAGTTGAACGACGGGGCCCCATCATAAACTCTTAGCAACCTGGTTCGCTGGTTGGGGGAGATAGCCTGTAAATGAGGGTGTGTACATGCGCCGAATAAAGGTTACGTACTCTTTGCATGCCACAGACCACAACATAACGAGATATATCCTGAGGGACCACAACATAATGAGATATATCCTGAGGGTCCACGATATAACGAGATATATCCTGAGGGACCACAACATAACGAGATATATCCTGAGGGTCCACGACATAATCAGATATATACTGAGGGTCCACGGCATAACGAGATATATCCTGAGGGTTCACGACATAATGAGATATATCCTGAGGGACCACAACATAACAAGATATATCCTGAGGGTCCACGACATAACGAGATATATCCTGAGGGTCCACGACATTACGAGATATATCCAGAGGGTCCACGACATAACGAGATATATCCTGA
Source organism: Cherax quadricarinatus (assembly GCF_026875155.1). Taxonomy (NCBI): domain Eukaryota; kingdom Metazoa; phylum Arthropoda; class Malacostraca; order Decapoda; family Parastacidae; genus Cherax; species Cherax quadricarinatus. The sequence goes on along the minus strand of NC_069406.1, from coordinate 89,257,362 downwards.
GGGTCTACGACATAACGAGATATATCCAGAGGGTCCACGACATAGCGAGATATATCCTGAGGGTCCTCGACATAACGAGATATATCCAGAGGGTCCACGACATAGCGAGATATATCCTGAGGGTCCACGACATAACGAGATATATCCTGAGGGTGCACGACATAGCGTGATATATCCTGAGGATCCACGACATAGCGAGATATAACCTGAGGGTCCACGACATAACGAGATATATCCCGAGGGTCCACGACATAGCGAGATATAACATGAGGGTCCACGACATAACGAGATATATCCTGAGGGTACAGGACATAACGAGATATATCCTGAGGGTACACGACATAGCGAGATATAATCTGAGGGTCCACGACATAACGAGATATATCCTGAGGGTCCACGACATAGCGAGATATATCCTGAGGGTCCACGACATAGCGAGATATATCCTGAGGGTCCACGACATAGCGAGATATAATCTGAGGGTCCACGACATAACGAGATATATCCTGAGGGTCCACGACATAGCGAGATATAATCCTGAGGGTCCACGACATAGCGAGATATATCCTGAGGGTCCACGACATAGCGAGATATAACCTGAGGGTCCACGACATATCGAGATATATCCTGAGGGTCCAAGACATAACGAGATATATCCCGAGGGTGAACGACATAGCGAGATATATCCTGAGGGTCCACGACATAGCGAGATATATCCTGAGGGTCCACGACATAGCGAGATATATCCTGAGGGTCCACGACATAGCGAGATATAACCTGAGGGTCCACGACAATAACGAGATATATCTGAGGGTCCACGACATAACGAGATATATCCGAGGGTGCACGACATAGCGAGATATATCCTGAGGGTCCACGACATAGCGAGATATATCCCGAGGGTGCACGACATAGCGAGATATATCCTGAGGGTCCACGACATAACGAGATATATCCCGAGGGTCCACGACATAACGAGATATATCCTGAGGGTCCACGACATAGCGAGATATATCCTGAGGGTCCACGACATAGCGAGATATATCCTGAGGGTCCACGACATAGCGAGATATATCCTGAGGGTCCACGACATAGCGAGATATATCCTGAGGGTCCACGACATAGCGAGATATATCCTGAGGGTCCACGACATAGCGAGATATATCCTGAGGGTCCACGGACATAGCGAGATATATCCTGAGGGTCCACGGACATAGCGAGATATATCCTGAGGGTCCACGACATAGCGAGATATAACCTGAGGGTCCACGACATAGCGAGATATATCCTGAGGGTCCACGACATAGCGAGATATATCCTGAGGGTCCACGACATAGCGAGATATAACCTGAGGGTCCACGACATAGCGAGATATATCTGAGGGTCACGACATAGCGAGATATATCCTGAGGGTCCACGACATAGCGAGATATATCCTGAGGGCCCAGACATAGCGAGATATATCCTGAGGGTCCACGACATAGCGAGATATATCCTGAGGGTCCACGACATAGCGAGATATATCCTGAGGGTCCACGACATAGCGAGATATATCCTGAGGGTCCACGACATAGCGAGATATATCCTGAGGGTCCACGACATAGCGAGATATAACCTGAGGGCCCACGACATAGCGAGATATATCCTGAGGGTCCACGACATAGCGAGATATTCCTGAGGGTCCACGACATAGCGAGATATATCCTGAGGGTCCACGACATAGCGAGATATATCCTGAGGGTCCACGACATAGCGAGATATATCCTGAGGGTCCACGACATAGCGAGATATATCCTGAGGGTCCACGACATAGCGAGATATATCCTGAGGGTCCACGACATAGCGAGATATAACCTGAGGGTCCACGACATAGCGAGATATACCCTGAGGGTCCACGACATAGCGAGATATAACCTGAGGGTCCACGACATAGCGAGATATAACCTGAGGGTCCACGACATAGCGAGATATAGCCTGAGGGTCCACGACATAGCGAGATATAACCTGGGGGTCCACGACATAGCGAGATATATCCTGAGGGTCCACGACATAGCGAGATATATCCTGAGGGTCCACGACATAGCGAGATATATCCTGAGGGTCCACGACATAGCGAGATATATCCTGAGGGTCCACGACATAGCGAGATATAACCTGAGGGTCCACGACATAGCGAGATATACCCTGAGGGTCCACGACATAGCGAGATATAACCTGAGGGTCCACGACATAGCGAGATATATCCTGAGGGTCCACGACATAGCGAGATATATCCTGAGGGTCCACGACATAGAGAGATATATCCTGAGGGTCCACGACATAGTGAGATATATCCTGAGGGTCCACGACATAGCGAGATATATCCTGAGGGTCCACGACATAGCGAGATATATCCTGAGGGTCCACGACATAGCGAGATATATCCTGAGGGTCCACGACATAGCGAGATATATCCTGAGGATCCACGACATAGCGAGATATATCCTGAGGGTCCACGACATAGCGAGATATATCCTGAGGGTCCACGACATAGCGAGATATATCCTGAGGGTCCACGACATAGCGAGATATAACCTGACGGGGAATGTGTCATAGCGTGAGAGGACGAAAATTTATTAGGCAATATTTTTTTTGTTGGGGGGGAGGGGGCACACCATAGCGAGTTACTCTACACTGGTGACCACACCTGACTATGACCACACCTGACTATGACCACACCTGACTATGACCACACCTGACTATGACCACACCTGACTATGACCACACCTGACTATGACCACACCTGACTTATGACCACACCTGACTATGACCACACCTGACTATGACCACACCTGACTATGACCACACCTGACTATGACCACACCTGACTATGACCACACCTGACTATGACCACACCATGACTATGACCACACCTGACTATGACCACACCTGACTATGACCACACCTGACTATGACCACACCTGACTATGACCACACCTGACTATGACCACAGCTTATTATGACCACACCTGAATATAACCACACCTGACTATGACCATATCTGATTATGACCACTCCTGACTATGACCACACCTGACTATGACCACACCTGACTATGACCACACCTGACTATGACCACACCTGACTATGACCACACCTGACTATGACCACACCTGACTATGACCACAGCTTATTATGACCACACCTGAATATAACCACACCTGACTATGACCATATCTGATTATGACCACTCCTGACTATGCCCCAACCTGACTATGACCACACCTGACTATGACCACACCTGACTATATCCACACCTGACTATGACCACACCTGACTATGACCACACCTGACTATGACCAAACATAACTATGACCACACCTCTCTATGACCACACCTCACTATGACAACACCTCACTATGACCACACATCACTATGACCACACCTCACTATGATCACACCTTAATATGACCACACCTCATTATGACCACACCTCACTATGACCACATCTCACTATGATCACACCTGATTATGACCACTCCTGACTATGACCACACCTCACTATGACCACACCTCACTATGACCACACCTCACTATGACCACATCTCACAACGACCACACCTCACTATGGCCACACCTCACTATGACCACACCTCACTATGACCACACCTCACTTTGACCACGGGTCACTATGACCACACCTAACTATGACCACACCTGACTATGACCACACCTGACTATGACCACACCTGACTATGACCGCACCTCACTATGACCGCACCTCACTATGACTACATGTGACTATGACTACACCTGACTATGACCACACCTGACTATGACCGCACCTGACTATAACGGCACCTGACTATGACCAAACCTCACTATGACCACACCTCACTATGACCCCACCTCACTTTGACCACACCTCACTATGACCACACCTCACTAGGACCACACCTCACTATGATCACACCTGACTATGACCACACCTGACTATGGCCACACCTGACTATGACCACACCTCACCATGACCACACCTCACTATGACCACACCTCACTATGACCACACCTCACTATGACCACACCTCACTATGACCAAACCTCACTTTGACCACACCTCACTATGACCACATTTCACTATGACCACACCTCACTATGACCACACCTAACTATGACCACACTTCACTGTGACCACACCTGTCTTATATATATATATATATATATATATATATAATATATATATATATATATATATATATATATATATATATATATATATATATATATATATTTTTATATATATAATATGGTATGTATATATAATGTGTGTATGTGTGTTTGTTTGTATATGAGCTAAGCATTTATGGTGTTTCTATGTATAACAGTGTGATGTATGTATTTGTGGTGTGATCTTTGTCTAGTGTTTCTATGTATAACAGAGTGATGTATGTATTTATTGTGTGATCTTTGTCTAGTGTTTCTATGCACAACGATACATAAAACTGTAATGATACATATAAGGTTCAAATGTACCTTATTTGTATCATTACAATTTTAGGCATCGTGACACAGTGCTGACATAATCATGACACAGCAGTGTTGACACAGTCATGACACAGCAGCACTGACACAATCATGACATAGCAGTGCTGACAGTCATGCCAAAACAGTACTGACACCGCTATGACACAGCAGTGCCGACATAGTCATGACACAACAGTGCTGACAGTCATGCCACAACAGTGCTGACACAGT
>NC_069406.1:89226108-89249628 GCF_026875155.1 Cherax quadricarinatus | reverse complement strand
ACACAGTCTGACAAACAACACACATGTTACACGGTCATGCAAAAAGTCTGACACGTATGACAAAACAGTCTGACAGTCATGCACAACAGTGCTGACACAGTCATGACACAACAGTGCTGACACAGTCATGACACAACAGTGCTGACACAGTCATGACACAACAGTGCTGACAGTCATGTCACAACAGTGCTGACAGTCATGCCACAACAGTGCTGACAGTCATGACACAACAGTGCTGACACAGTCATGACACAACAGTGCTGACACAGTCATGACACAACAGTGCTGACACAGTCATGACACAACAGTGCTGACACAGTCATGACACAACAGTGCTGACACGTCATGACACAACAGTGCTGACAGTCATGACACAACAGTGCTGACACGTCATGACACAACAGTGCTGACACAGTCATGACACAACAGTGCTGACACAGTCATGACACAACAGTGCTGACACAGTCATGACACAACAGTGCTGACACAGTCATGACACAACAGTGCTGACACAGTCATGACACAACAGTGCTGACACAGTCATGACAACAGTGCTGACAGTCATGACACAACAGTGCTGACACCTTGCTGACAGTCATGACCTAGCAGTACTGATAGTCATGACATAGCAGTACTGATAGTCATGACATAGCAGTACTGATAGTCATGACATAGCAGTACAGATAGTCATGACATAGTACTGATAGTCATGACACAGCAGTACTGATAGTCATGACATAGCAGTGCTGACAGTCATGACACAGCAGTGCTAACAGTCATGACATATCGGTGCTAACAGTCATGACACAGCAGTGCTGACTTAGTCATAACAGCAGTTGTGCTGGTTGTCAAAATGTCACAGCTTGATAGCTCAGTCAAGTTGTCAAATATCAATATTCAGTCATCAAACGTGAACTAAAGCTTATTATTTATGCTTGAGTCAATATTTTTCAAAGTTCTGCAAATTTCCTTACGAAGTATCCTTAAATCAAATATATTTAATATTAGACGTAAACTTCTGTATTCCATCTCACATTGGTTTTCAGAAGAATGATAGAACTGATGAACTGGCCAAGTTATATGCCTTCAGAGAAGGTTGTCAGTTAGCAGTTTGAGAACAATAATACGAAAAGAACTTAAAATGATCTTTACTGACTTAAGACTGAGGGAGATTGACACCAGTCAGTCTATATGTCATCATTCTATCATGCAGGAGAAGCCACACACATGTCGTGTGTGCGTGTGTGTGTGTGTGTGTGTGTGTGTGTGTTGTGTGTGTGTGTGTGTGTGTGTGTGTGTGTGTGTGTGTGTGTACTCACCTAGTTGTGGTTGCAGGGGTCGATACATAGCTCCTGGCCCCGCCTCTTCACTGGTCGCTACTGGGTCACTCTAACTGAACCATGAACTTTATCATACCTCTGCTTAAAGCTCCACTACATCACTTCCCAAACTATCCCACTTCCTGACTACTCTGTGACTGAAGAAATACTTCCTAACATCCCTGTGATTCATCTGTGTCTTCAACTTTCAACTGTGTCCCCTTGTTGCTGTTGTCCATCTCTGGATCATTCTGTCTCTGTCCCACCTCGTTAATTCCTATCAGTATTTTATATGTCGTTATGGTGTTACTAAAACCACACCATGGTATGGTGTTACACCACCATACCATGGGTATGGTGTTACTACCACCCGACCATGGGTATGGTGTTACTACCCCCCCAGACAGGGATGGTGTTTCTTCAAAACCCAGGGTTGGTGTTCTACCACCCAGACAATGGGTATGGTGTTTCTTTCCAAAAACACACCATGGGTATAGTGTTACTACAAGCGACACCATGGGTACGGTGCTACTACCACCCAAACCATGGGAACGGTGTTACAACCACCCACACCATGGATTGCTGAACCCCCATCCACAAAACCATTTTGGGGATGGTTTTTTCTACCACCCACAACCAGGGTTTTGGGGGTTTTCTAACCCCCAAAAAACCAAAACCATGGGTATGGGTTACTTAAAACCCCCCAAAAACCCCATGGGAAAAGGTTTGGGGTTAACCCAGCACCCACACCCACCATTAACGCGGGGGTTTTCTCCAGTAAACCCAAAACCATGGGGTATGGTGTTAAATTAAACCAAAACCCACACCAAAGGTAAGGTGTTAAACTACCACCCACAAAAACCTTGGGTATGGTGTTTTCTACCACCCCACCATGGGTAAAGGTGTTTACTACCCCCCACAACCCCCATGGGTAATGGGGTTTTTTCTACCACCCCCACACCATGGGGAAAGGATGTTTTACAAACCCCCCATACCATGGGGATGGTGTTACACCACCCCCAAAAGCCCCTTTGGGGATGGTGGGTTACTACCACCCCCCAAACCCTGGATATGGGTGTTTTCTTTCCACCACCCCCACCCCTTTTGGGATGGGGGGTTTCAAACCCCCCACGCCATGGGTATGGTGTTTACTACCCTCCACCACCATGGGTATGGTGTTACAAAACCCCCCACACCATGGGTATGGTGTTACACCCCCCCTCACCATGGGGATGGTGTTACCTACCCCCCCCACACCATGGGTTGGTGTTACTAAACCCCCCCACACCAAGGGTTGGGGTTTCTACCCAAACCCCCAACCATGGAAAGGTGTTTTTGCACCCCCCCCCAACACCATGTGTAAAAGGTGTTTTTCTTTCCCAACCCCCAAACCCGGGTATTTGGGGTTACTTTCCACCCACCAAACCCTTGGGGATGGGGGTTTTACTAACCCCCCAACCCCCCCATGGGTACGGGGTTTACCCCAAACCCCCCCACCCCCAAGGGGAGGGGTTTTTGTTTCCCAAACCCCCAACCCCTGGGTATGGTTTTAGCACCAAACCCAGACCATTGGGGGGTTTTTGGTGTTTTCTAAACCCCTTAAAAACCAAACCCCAACCATGGGTATGGTGTTTTTCTTTTACCCCCCCAACACCATGGGTATGGTGTTCACCTCCCAAAACCATTTGGGGATGGTGTTTATTTTACCCCCAAAAAACCCCCAACCCTAGGGTATGGTGTTAAAATTTCCCCCCACAAACCCTTTGGGGATGGTGTAAAACTACCACCGCACCCCCCATGGGTTTTGGTTTTAGTAAACCCCCCCACACCAAAGGGGTATTTGGTGTTTTTTAAATAAACCCCAAACCCACACCAAGGGTATGGTTTTTATACCACCCACACCAGGGGATGGTGTTACTACCCAAACCCCCAAAACCCAATGGGAAAGGTGTTTAGTTTCCACCCAAAAAACCTTGGGGATGGGGTTACTTTTCCAAACCCTCACCAAAGGGTTTGGTGTTATACCGTAAACCCCCCAACCATGGTAGGGGTTTAAATACGGAAAACCCCAAAACCCAATGGGATAAAAAGGGTTTTTTTACCCCAACCCCACAAAACCCATGGGGGAAAGGGTTACTAAAACCCCCACACTATGGGTTTTTGGTGTTACTAAACCCCCCTAAAACCCTGGGGATGGTGTTACTAAACCCAAACCCATAAACCATGGGGATGGTGTTAACTACCACCACACCAAACCCTGGGTAAGGGTTTACTTTAACCACCCACAAAAAATGGGGTATGGTGTTTAAAGCAAACCACCCCCACCATGGGTTTTTGGTGTTTTCTCCACAACACACCCGGTAGGTATTTTTGTTACCACCAACCCCCCACCATGGGTATGGTTTTACAAAACCCCAACCCCCCCCACCTTGGGCTATGGTTTTTACACCACTGGGCCAATACCCAATTTCCCTTTGGGCAAAAGGGGTTACTACCAACCCCCCACCTTTGGGTATGGGGGTTTTCTACCCCCACAACAAACCCCTGGGTAAAGGTTCTAACTTTCCACCCCACACCCCTTTGGGGATTTGGTTTTTACTTTCCCAAACCCCAAAAAACCTTTGGGTAATGAGTGTTACATACCCCATCACCACCCTTAAAAAGGGATGGTGTTATTAAAAAAAACAAACCCCCAAAAAGGGGAAAATTTTATAAACAACCTTTGGGAATTTGGGTGTTTTTACACCCACCAAAAAAAACCCCTGGGTATGGTGTTTTCTACCACCCACACCATGGGTTTTGGTGTTTTACTACCACCCACAAAAAACCTTTGGGTATGGTGTCAACATTTCCACCCACACCCTTTTGGGGGTGGGTTCACCACCCAAAACCTTTGGGGAGGAAAAGCCCAAAACCCCCCCCTTGGTGTTTTTTAAAAAATAAAAAAACCAAAAGTCCCCAAACCCCCCCCCATTTCGTCCCCCGTAATCTTTACATTTTTACAAATAAAGAACCCCCGAACAAAATGTTCAGTTAAAACCCCGGAAATAATTTTCGGAGAAAAAACCACAAATCCCAAAGGGCCTATAAAGTGTGTCGTGAGGCATAAAAAACTACCCCAAAAGGGCCCGTATCTGTGGAGGGGGTGGGCATAAAAACTACCCCCAAAGGACCCCCGTATATGTGTGTGTAGCATAATAACTACCAAAAAGACCGTATATGTTGTGTTGAGCATAATAACTACCAAAAAGGACCGTATAAAGTGTGTGTGAGCATTTAAAAAACTACCCCAAGGACCGTATATGTGTGGTTTAGCATAATAAAAAACCACAAGGACCGTATAGGTTGTGGAGCAAAAATAAAATACCCAAGGAAACCCTATATGTTGGGGTGTGGCCCTAAAAACTACCCCCAAGGGCCGTATATGTGTGTGTGAGCAAAAAACTACCACAAGGACCCATAATTTTGGGGTGAGCATAATAACTACCACCCAAAGGACCGTTAAAATGTGGTTTTGAGCAAAAAATAACCTTTCCCCAAGGCCCCATATTTTGTGTAAACATAATAACTAAACCCCAAAGGGCCCGTATATGGGTTTGGGGGGAGCATAATAACCCACCACAAGGGACCGTATATGTGGGGTTTGGAACATAAAACATAACTCCCCCAAGGAAACCCTATTGTGGGGTGTAGCATAATAACTACCCCCAAAGGAAACCCTATATGTGTGTTTTAAACATAAAAACTACCCCAAGGACCGTAATTGGTGTGTTAGCAAAAAAAACTAAACCCCAAAAAGGACCAGTAATGGGGTGTGAGCATAAATTTCTAAACCCCAAGGACCGGTAAAAAAAGGATTGTGTGACATAATAACTAAAAACCAACCCAAAGGGCCCGATATTTTGGGGGTTTTGGGGCATAATTTAAAAAACCCCCAAAGGGCCTGTATAATTTTTGTTTGAGCAAAAAATAACTACCAACAAGGGCCGTATATTTTGTGTGGAAAATAAAAACTACCACAAGGACCGATATTTTGGGTGTGAGCATAAAACTACCCCAAGGGGCCGCATATATTTGTGGAAACCCTTAAAAACTACCCAAGGACCGAAAATTTTGTGTGAGCATAAAAACTACCCCCCCGGACCGTATATTGGTGTGAGCATAATAAATACCCCAAGGACCGTAAATTGTGTGGAAACAAAAAAACTTTAAACCCCCAAGGAAACCCCCCTTTTAAAGTTTTGGGGGGTGAGCAAAAAACTACTCCCTTCCCCAAGGACCGTATTTGTGGTGTGAAACATAATAACTACCCCAAGGACCCTATATGTGTGTGTGAGCATAATAACTACCCCAAGGGGCCCTTATTGTGTGTGAGCAAAATAAAACCTACCAATTTTTAAAAAAAAAACCCCCCAAGGACCGTAATTGGGGGTGATGAGCATAATAAACCACCCAAAAAATAAAAAAAAAATAAAAACCTAACCCTGTGTAAAAAAAGCCCCCCCGAAGGACCGTAAATTGTGTGGGGGGAGGGATAATAAAAAACCCCCCGGGGCCGGTTTTAAATTTTTATTGGGGAGCAAAAAAACTACCCCAAAAGGGCCCTATTTTGGTGTGAGCATAATAACTTTCCAAACCCCCGGGCCTATATGTGGTTGAGCAAAATAACTACCCCAAGGCCGTAATGTGGTGGAGCCTAAAAACTACCCCAAGGACCGTATATTTTGTGGGGTTTAGCAAAATAACTAAACCCCAAGGGCCGTATATGTGTGTGTGAGCATAATTAAATAACCCCCAAAGGGCCGACAGAATAAATTTTTGAGCAAACTAATTCCAAACCGGCCTAAATTCCCCGGTTAACCTGATAATTTTCGGGAATTTTTTGGACATAAATCAAATTCCCCAAAAGGAACCCTAAAAATGGGAATGGTTTTAAACAAAATTTAAAACCCCTTTTTTTAAAAGGACCCTTTTAAAGGTGTGTTTGGGAAAAAACTTTTAAAAGGGGGGTTTGTGTGTGATAACCTAAAAAACCCCCAAAACTTAACCAAGGATAAAAATTTTTGTTAAATAATTTCTTTTCCCCAAAGGAACTACAATATAAATTTTTTTTGGGGAATCAAAATCCCTTAGTATTCACCCCCTTTGCCCAAAAATTCCCCGGAATTAGATTGGTTCCTTTTATCAAAATTTTTGTTTAAGGGGGCCCTAAATAAAATCTTTCCAAGGGGATTACTTAGTTCCCGGGGAAGGGGTTTCATGAATTCCCAAAAATTAAAATTTTTTTAGGAAAGGGATTTAAGGGGAAAATTTTTCCGGCCAATTCTTAGAAATTTTGGGATTTTTTCCCTTGTTTGTTAAAAACCTTTAACTTTTCCAAATTTTCCAAGGTAAAAAAATTATTAAAATTAAAATTTTTTAAAAAACTTTCCCCAAATTTTTAAAACTTGAATTTTTTGGGTAAAATTTAATTTTCCCTTTTTAACTCAGTTTCCCTTTGTTAGGGTTTCCCCGTTTTTTGGATTTTTGGGGGGGTCCCATAACTTCTGGGTTTCCCAAAAATATTTAAAAACTGAATATAAAAGCATTCGTCCTCTTCCCAAGAAAAATTTAGGTCAAGTAAAGGTTTTCAAAAAAATTTAATAATTTTTCCCCGGAAAAAAATAAAAATCCCTTTTTACCAAAAAAAAACCGGGAAAAAGGTAAATTTTTTAACTTGGGTTTTTTTTCCCTCCCTTTTTTCCCCCCAAAATTTTTAAGGGGCGGAAGAAAAATTGGAAATTTTTAAAACGGTGTTTTTCCTAAAGTCAATAAAAAACTGTAAAAGTTTTCCCTTTAATTTTTTTTTCACCCTTTAAAAATTAAATTTTTTTCTTTAAATTTTATAAAAATTTTTTCAACTTTTTTTCCGGAAAAAGAATGTTTTTTCAACTGGTAAAGGTTTCCCATCCCCATTTTTTCCTTTAAGCTTAGATTCCAAATTTAACAATTGATATTCCCCTTTAATTTTCTTTAAAAAACAAACTCCCCAACAGTGGGCCAAAATAAAAAACAAGTTTAAAGAAACCCTTTTAATTCCTTTTTTCTGAGAAAAATTAGAAAAAAGCGCTTAATTTGTTGTCAAACGAATTAATTTCCCCGGGTCCAAAACAATCCATAAGACGGGAAAACAAGGTTTCTACTTTCAAAAATTTGGTAACAAAAATTTAAATTTTTTCCTTTTAAAGAAAACCCAAATTTTAAATTATTTCTGGAGCGGCTTAGGTTTAAAAAGTAAATTCTTGTAAAAAGTTTTAGATAACTTTTTTATTCAAAGGGGTTAAAGAAGAATGTAACCTTTTAAATTATTTTGGAATTTTTTTCCAAATTTAAAATTAAAGCGTTAATTCCTTTGTTCTCAAACCTTGATTAAATAATTTTTCTTTAACATTCCCCCTTTTTCCGGTTGGGAAAGGGGTTTTTACTATAATTCAAATATTCCTTTTTGACCCCCAAATTTTTAAAAGGTATTTAAATATTCCCCCTTAAACTGTTGGGGGTCTCCCTAAAACCCAAAAAAAATAAAAAGTTTAAATTTCCCAAAAATTCTAAAAACAAAAGGTTTTTTTGGTAAAAACCCTTAAAATAACAAAAGGGGATTTTTCTTTACCCCTATTTAAGAACCCCCCCCAAAGGAACCGAACCAAAAACAGTTTAAACCAAAGTTCCCTTTAACCTAAAAAGAAAAAAAAATTCTAAAATTTCTTGGTCGGTTTAAAATTAAAAAGGGAAAAAAAATTTTTAAAATTTAAAAATCTTAAAATTAAATTTTCTTTCCCGAACTTTTTAAAAAAAAAATTCCAATTTCGGTTTTTTTCTGGTTAAGAAACCCACAGAAAAAAAAACTTTTCCCCCCATCCGTCTTCAAAATTTTCCGTTTTTAAAAAGTTTTCCTAAATACGGAAACCCTTCCATTGCAGGAAATTGGGGAATTCCCATACGTAATTTTTTCTCAAATTAAAATTTTCCCACCCCCGCCGTAAAAGTTCAACACCAAGGGGCTTAAAATAACCTTTCCCTTAAAGAATTTTGCCCTTTAACGGGTTGGGGGACAAGGGGGTGGCCCACTTAATATCCCCTTATGGGGGGAAAACCCTCTGACCTCAAAAATGTTTTAAAATGTATTTGAAAATTTTAACCAGAATTTAAAAGGGGGGATATCCAAACCGTCTTTTCAAATTTGCGTTTTAAAAATAAGGGCTAATTTTTTACAATCAAAACAAAAATTTTTTAATTTTTTGGGTAACCAAAGGGGAAAAAAACCCAACTAAATAATTTTTCCCTCTTTAACAAAAAAAACTTTGCTCCCCAAATAAAAAAATTTGGAAAAGGGGTAATTTTGAGGAAAAAAAAAAACAAAAACTTTTTAAAAAGTTTGGGGGGGCCCCAAATGCGTTGTTCCCAGCCCACCCAAAAAAGCGACCCAAAAGGAAAACCCAAAATGGCGTTTTTTACCGATTTGAAAAACCCCCCACCAAAAACCCCCCTCTTCCACCATTCAAAAGGGGGAAAGGGGCCCCAAAAACCCAGGCTAAAAACTTCCTAAAAAAAGGTTTTCTCCTCAAGTTCTAAATCGAAATTTTTTTAAAAAATTTCCCAAAAATTTTCCTTTGGGGTTAAACCAAGGGAAATTAACCTAGTAACCAAGGGCCTTGTTTGGGGTTTTGGGAAAAAAAAAATTTCGAAAATTTTAAACCCCAAAACTTTTACCCCCCCCTACCAAACTCTTCTTTATGACCAGGTTTTAAACCGGGGATTAAGCCACCGGGGGGTTTAAAAAATTTCCCCCCCTTTCATGATAACTAATTTTAAAAAAACTTTTTTGGTTACCCTTTAAAAATCATGACATTTTAAGTAGAAATACCACCTTTGGCCCTTTTTTTCATTGCATACTTTTTTAAAAAACCAATTTTTAAAAACCCCCGTGGGTTTTTTCTTTAAAATTACTCATTCTGACTTGCAGACCTTTGGGTTTAACCAGGGAGACGCTAGTAAAGAAGGGGCAAGATAAAAACCCGCCCACAGGAAAGTATTGGAAAAAATTAAAAACCCTAAACCTTCCCCAAAAATTTTGAATTGTGGTGATACAACCCAAATAGTGAAAAATTTTTAGGGGAAAATGGGACAACACCGCCACCCAAAGGGAAAAACCCCCAAAACCAATTTTTTTTCTAACAAAAAAACCATCCAAAAAAAACCATCCCCTTTGGGGATAAGAATTTCAATTTTCACCCCAAAATCCTACGGAAAACCACAGCGGCCCCCAAAATTTATTTTATTTTTTTTTTAATTAAAAAACCTTAGAAAATCATAAATTTTTATCCCCTCAAGTTATTCATTTTTGTTTTTTTTTCCTTTCTTTTGTTCAATAGGAAAGGGGGGTTTCCCCCCTGACACGGTACACAAAGACCAGTACAGACACCCCAAAAACCGTTACAGTAAAAACAGAAAAACCAGTACAAAAAACAGAAGAAACCAAAAAACAGTAACACAGAAGACCAGTACAGTTAAAAACAAAACCCCTACAGAACACAGAAGAAACCCGTACCCGTAAAAACAGAAGACCATACAAATAAAACAAAAAACCACAGTAAAAGTAACACATAGGGAAAACCAAATACAGTAACACAGAATTAAAACCCGTAAAAGTAACACAGAAGACCCGTAAAAGTAAAACAGAAAACCCCCTACATACCCAAAACAGAAGAAACCCGTACGACAAAAACAGAAGAACAAAATATAAATTTCAGTTTAAAAGAAAGCCCAGTACAGTAAACAACAAAAAAAGACCGTACCGTAACACAAAAAAGCCCAGTAAGTAACACGAACAACCAAGTAAAAGTAAAAACAGGAAAAAAACCAAATACAGTAACAGAGAAAACCAGTACAAATAACCCGAGAAGACCAAATACCAAATAACAAAAGAAGAAAAAAAAAGTAAAAGAAGAAGGAAACCCGTACAGTTTAAAAAGAAACCCCGTACAGTAACAGAAAAAGAAACCAGACAGTAACAAAGAACCAAATACACGAAAAAGAAGACCCAAAAAGTAACAGAGAAGACCAGTACAAATTTAAAAAGAAACACCCTACAGTAACAGAGGAAAAACCACAAAACGTAACAAAAAGAAACCAGTACAGTAACAGAGAAGAAACCCGGGAAGAAAAACAGAAGGACCCGTACAGAAAAAAGAAGACCCAATACAGTAACAGAGAAGGGCCAGTACATTTAACTCGAAAGACCAGTACAGTAAAAAGAGAAAACCAGTACAGAAACAAAAGAAGACCCAAAGGGGGAAAAAATAACAAGGAAAAACCAGTACATGTAACAAAAAGACCAGGAAAAGAACAGAGACGACCCTACCCGTAACAGAAAACGACCAGCCCGTAACAGAACGACCAGTACATAACAGGACGAACCCGTACAGTAAACAGAGACGACCAGTACAGTAACAGAAGGGAAACCCCCTAAAAGTAACCCCGAAGATTTTGAGCCCTAACAGAGACGACCAATAAAAGAAAATTAAAAAAAAAGAACCCGGGAAGGGGTGAGTAAAAAGAAAAAATGCAAGTACAGTACCCAAAAAAAAAATGAAAAGCAAAAAAGATGAAACAATAAGTTTTTTGCAGTAAAGGGGATAACCTTTTTCTGGGATCACGGGGATACCCTTTTTGGGAAACACGGGATAAACCCTTTTTGGGATCAAAAGGGGGGACCTTTCTGGGATCACGGGGAAACCCTTTTTGGGGTCACGGGGATACCCTTTCCCGGATCACGGGGGTACCTTTTGGGAAACCACGGGGATACCTTTCGGGGTCACGGGGATAACCCTTTTTCTGGGACACGGGGGATACCTTTCTGGGATCCAAAGGGGATACCTTTTCTGGGGTCCCGGGGATACCTTTTTTTGGGAAACCCCGGGGATTCCCCTTTTTGGGATCACGGCATGAAGGGTAATTACATCAGCCTTACATTCAAATGCCTCTGCGCTGCCTCTAATTAAACTGAAGAAGCCTACTGTGTAGGCGAAACCCTTTTTGCATTTTAAGACAAAACCTAACCCTTTTGGGGGCAAAAAAAAATTTTCCAAAAACCCCCCGGTAATTGTTTCCCCGGGCCCCGGCCCCCTTTTTCCCGATGACCTAAAGTTTAATTTAGAGACAAGACATGTGTAAAACCCCGGAGGACCTTCTTTTTCACATCCGCTCCCAAAGCTCTCAAACACATATTTAAATGCCATTTCTAGTTTTTGCAAAAAGTTATCTCTGTTGGTTAACAAAAAAAAGAACAAATTTTTTATTAATGTTATTTTTATTAAAAGTTTTAAATCCGGGGAATGGGAAAAAAATAAGAAAACTACCGTGGCTCCCATGGGGAGTGGGTGGATTTGGAAATTTAAAAACCACCAACCCGGTAACGCTTTTTAAATCCAAAAATTAAGCAAAACTTGAATTATAATAACATTAATAAATTTTGCCCACCACTGTTTTACCTCAGAGTTACTCGATTTCCAAAACCCTTGCCCCTGGAGGCCAGTGGTTTTGTCTTTAAGGTCCGCCCCCCCCCTTTGCCTTTCCCCAGGGGTTCATGGTCCAGGAATCCATCCCCTGGGCCCCCGGAAAGTCAACCCCCTTCCTTCAAAATTCCCTAAAGGTCAGCCTCGCCTCCACTCCCCTGCCTTCAAGCTCCCAAGGCCCCCCCCTAGGTTTTAAAGATCCAGGGGTTCATCCGTCCCCCGCCGGGTGTTTTCCCCCCCTTCCCCACTTTCCCAAGGTCCAAGCCTCACCCAAACCCCGTATTCATGCTACCCCAAACCAAGGGTTTATGTATCCCCGGGAAAACCCCTTCCGCTTCTACCGCCAATGTCTTCCCCTTCCCCACCTTTCCTCAAGGTCGCCCCAACTGCAAAGTTTTCATAACCCTTTCCCCCAGGTTCAAAGTATCCCAGGGAAACCATCCCCATCGCTCCGAGATGTTTTCCCCTTCCCCACTTACCCAAGGTTTAAACCTCAAAAACAACCCTTCCCCCAAATTTATGTATTCCAAAATTTCCCCCCCCCCTCGCTCCCGGATGTCTTTTCCCCTTTCCCCCCTTTCCCCAAGGTCACGAGTTAGATCAGTGCCTTTTTTTTCCCCCGATTTATGTCTCCAGGGGACCCTTGGTGTCACCCTTTAGCGGAATCCATTTCCCCCACTTTCCCCCAAAGTCCGCGGTATTCTTGCTTTTAAACCCCGTTCAAATTTTTCCCAGGAATCGAAACCCCCTAAACCCCCGGATGTCTTTTCCCTTTTTTCCCCCCTTCCCCCCAAGGGCAAACCTCAACTGCCCCGATTCCCGGGGGTTTTTCCCCAGGTTTTAAAGTATCCAAAGGGAACCATTCGCTCGCTCCCCCAGTGTATTCCCCTTTACTTCCCCCCTTCACCCAAGGGTTTTTCCTCAACAACAAACCCTTCCCCAATTTTTTGTAAACCAGGAACCCCCCTCTCCCTTTACCCCCGGGTGCTTCCTCCTTTCCCACCAACCTAAGGGGCACGAAAATTAAAACAGTGCCTTCCCCGGGGGGGTCAGTGTCCGAGGGGGAAACTCCTTCTCCACTTCCCCAAAGTCAGCGGTATTCCTTTCTTTACCCCCCGATTTATGTATCCAGGAATTTTGATCCGCCCACCCCCGGAAAGTCTTCCTTTACCCTTTAAACCCCGGTCAAACCTCCTAGCCCGGTATTCCCTGCCCTTTTCCCCGGTTTTTTTATCCCAGGAAACCATCCTTTGCTCCCCCAAAAGTCTCCCCTTCCCCCCTTAAAACCCAAGGTCAAACCCCACACAACTACAACCTTTCCCCAAGCTCATTATCACAGGAAACCTCCGTTCGCTCCCCGGTTTTTTTCCCCTTCCCCACTTACCTAAGGTCGGCGGTGGGTTCCCCGATCAGTGTCTCCAGGAACCCCTTGTGTCCCCTGATGGACTCCCCCCCCCACTTCCCCAAGTCAGCGGTTGCCACCCTCATGACCTTGCGGGAAATTAAACTTGGTCTTTTCCAGCTGGTCTAAAGGTAGAGACTTTTCCCCGGGTTGGGGGAATTAAAATGGGGGAAAACCCCCAGTAAACTGCGTCCAAAATTTACAAAAACCCCCCAAGACGCCTGGGAACCCGTAGACCCCTAAAAAGGGGACGAAGCTCGTAAAACAGCTTTGCCCACCCCGGGGGCTAATTAATTACAATTTTGGGAATTTTCCCCTTATGATTAAAAACTATAAATTTAAAACTGGAAAAAAGTTTTTTTTTAAATTAAATTTTGGGAGTTTAAATGTGTTTGGAGCGACATTCTATGGAAAAATGTTTAAAAATTAAAAAAGATGAACACGTTTGAGACACTAGTTTGGGGGACTGTGTGTCGTGGGTAACATTTTATTTTTTATAAAATTAATGTAAATTAAACTACGTGGTTTTTTATATATTGATGTTTATATGTACCTGTTCTTGTGTGTTTCACGGGAATTTTCCCTGTGTACAAAGTTAAATTAAAGTATAAAATATTTAAAAATTCCCAAAAATCAATTTTTCATTTAAAAATATAAAAATTTTTTTAATAATTTTCTGTTTTTCTGGTGTTTCCCTAAAATGAATTTGGGAAAGGGCGGAAAATATACATACATGCGCGCACCCCCATATATATATGTGTGTGGAGTATATACAAATTTTACATAATGTGTTAATAAAAAACCCTTTTTTGAATGACAACCCCGGTCCCACATGATGGGTTACTCCCCCATAAAACTGTCCCTTTTGAGGGGAAAATACAAAAGAAAATCACCATTTTTTAAGACCACAGGGGGCATCACACTCTTTAAGACCACAGGGGGCATCCCCCACGTCTTTTAAGGACCCCAGGTAAAAATCACACGTCTTTAAGGGCCCCAGGGGACCTTCCCCACTTTTTTAAGACCACAGGTGAAAATACCCCGTCTTTTAAGGGCCAAGGGACATAAAACCCTCCCCCAAGACCCCCTTTTACAAACACCCCAAAAATTAAATTAAAAACCAAAGTTTTTTTGTTAAAATTTTTTTACCGTCTTTCTTGCAATTATAACTTTTTTTCAACACTATTTGGGTCTCCCAAAAAATTTGCTAAAAAACAAAAAATTTCATTTTTTTAAATCTAGTAAATTTTTTAATCCAACCTATAAAATCCAAACCAATTGTTGCTTCCCTTTTTATAAGTTTTTTTCACTTGGGTTTTTTTTCATTGTTTTTAAAACATGATTCCATAAAATTAATTTTCCCTTTCCAAAAATTTAAAACTCTTCTTGGTACGTAATTTTGTATTTTTTCCCTCCCTTTCAAACCATCATATTTCTGACACACACCCTTTTTGGTCAACAAAATCCTTTTTTTTTCCCCCCAAAATTATTATAATTTCTTAAAAAATTTTCCCTTTTTTCTTTTAAAAAAACATTATGAACAAAAACATTAATATTCCAGGAAATTTATTACAAAATGCCTCACAAACTTCAAAATTTAATACAAACTAAAATTTTACCACTTTTCTTCTTTATTGACCCCATTTCTTTTATTCTGACTTTACTAACTGTTTTACAGTAAGCCAACTAGGCTGACAGCAGAGTCAGCCAGGCTAACCCCCTTTTGAACCACCGAAACCGGGGGCCCCCTTTTTTAATTTTGAATTATTTTAAAGTAGTTTCATATAAGTTTTTCTGATGTTTACCTTTTTTACTTTCATCTACACATAAAACAACACTACAAACACACTACTAAGTACACCCTATATTACAAAGTCACAACGTTCTCAAAAAGCACAACAAAATCTACCCTTCCCCCGCTACTTTAAATTAATGAGTTTTTTATAAAGAATAGTGAAGAAAATAAGAAAATTCTTGATCATGTTAAATTTAAAATTTTTTTTAAGAAACTGGGAATGAGTGTTACAATATTTTTATGAAAAATTTTGGGAAAAAGGAAAATAAATAAGTGAAAAAAAGGTGAAATTTTTTTCAAAACTTAAGGGGGTTTTAAACCCAAAATATTTTTATAAAATTTTAAACTTAAACAACAAAGGTTTTTTAAATTTAAACTTTAAATTTTTATAAAAAATTTTTCTCAGTTTTCTCAAACTCCTTCTCCCCCAACCTCTTTAATAATGACAACTAAAAATTCAAACCCCAAACTGGATGGATTTAAAAAAAAAACTCGGGGGATGAAAATAAAAAACTATCAACCTGGATGATTCGATCCACTGATAATAAGAATTTTGGGGGGGGGGGGGGGCGCCAAAAACCGGGCCCCAAAACGACGCCCCCAAACCCGGGCCCGTTTCGACTGTGTGTTTAGTCTCCCAGACGTTTGTTATTACTGTGATGTAACAAAGTTAACATATATGAAAAACACTGGGAAAGGGTTTTGGTGCAAAATATGTTTTCAAAAGATTAAAATGACCTATTGCTGGAAAAGCTAATGAAAAAAACCCAAAAACCCGTAGAAGGGAACTAAATTTAATGGAAAAGGGGTTTTTGTTTCACAGGTGAAAGGTTCCTCTCTTTTTTACCCCCACCCAAAACCTTGGGTTATGTGTTAAACCTTTCCACCCAAAACCTTAAAAAATGGGTTAAACCGCCCCAAAAAATGTTAAATTTTACTACCCCCAACCCCTTTTGGGAAGGGTTTTACAAAACCTAAAAATGAATTTTTTATGGGAAGGTGTTAAAAAAGGACTTTTTTAAAAACCTGGGGAAGGGGTTTTAGTTTGGAAAATTTCAAACCAATTTGGGGGAAAAGGGGTTAGGGACCTTTTTAAAAAAGATGGGTTAAAAAAGGTTTTTAAGGCACCTTGTAAAACCCCAAAAACCCC
Organism: Cherax quadricarinatus; assembly: GCF_026875155.1. Taxonomy (NCBI): domain Eukaryota; kingdom Metazoa; phylum Arthropoda; class Malacostraca; order Decapoda; family Parastacidae; genus Cherax; species Cherax quadricarinatus. Next base: position 89,233,409 of record NC_069406.1, on the reverse strand, counting down.
CCGGGGGGGAAAAGGGGGAAAACCCACCCTGGGTTTGGGGTTTTTTCCCCCCCCCCCTTTTTAAAAAAACCAAAGGGGGGCCCCAAAAAAAAAAAAACCCAAAAAGGGGGACCCCCCCCCCCCCCAAAAAAAAGGGGGGGGTTTTTTAAAAAAAGGGGGTTTTTTTCCCCCCCCAAAAAAAAAAGGGGGGGGCCCCTTTTTTTTTTTTTTCCCCCCCCCCTTTTTGGGCCCCCCCCCCAAAAAAAAAACCCCCCCCCCCAAAAAAAACCCCCTTTGGGGTTTTCCCCCCCCCCAAAACCCCCGGGGGTTTTTCCCAACCCCCCAAAAAGGGGAGGGGGTTTTCCCAAACCCCCAAAAAAAAAAAACCCCCCCCCCCCTTTTTTTAAAATTTTTAAACCCCCCCAAAAAAACCCCCAAAAAAAACCCAAAGGGGGGGGGCCCCCCCCCAAAAATTTTTTTTTTACCACGGCGGGATTTGAACCCGCGGTCAGAGAGTCTCAAATCCCGCCCGTGATATGGATTCGTTAAGATGAATCAAGTCAGATGGTTTTAACAGTGACATATAAAACAGTGTATTAACACACAAAACATGAAAGTAACTCATAAGTATCATAACAATAAAAAATTATAGTGACACAAATCATTAGAGAAACACATAAAAAAGTGATTTAAGCAGCGTTTGAAGCCTACACACTGTGTTTGTAGTGACTTATTGTCTTAAAAGAGAAATAGAAAAAATAAATAGTGCCTTATCCTACGTGGCATAAAACTCTCCCTTTTCTTCAAAATTGGTAAGACATACAATGCTCTAGTTGACATCAGATGAAAGATAAGAGTTAGATAATCTTGGCACCAACGCTGTTTGAGTGAAAATGTCAATAGATTGCATAATAAAAATTTTGATTTTTTTTTTGAGGAAAAAAAATCAATAAAAACAAAGCGGTAAAAAATATCGCAAAATCCCCTTTACATGCTAGTATATTCATCATTACTCAATAACCTGTGTAAAAATAATGTCAATAACTTATTCCTGAGTTACACATATGTATTACGTTTTCTGTAAAACTCTACGGTCACGGCACGCCACATTTCAGTGTGTTAGACACCTCAGCACATGTTGACAACACACAGGTGACTGAGCTATTATCATCATTCCCTGAATTTGAATGGAGTTCTCAGAGAAGTTGCAATGTAGTGTATTTAGAATGAAACAATCATAAAAATCGTAATTTTTGGAGTAAAAAAAACACGAATTGCCATCATGTCCTTTTGATGAAAGTAAGAACCAAAAAATTACATTTTTGGAAAAACATACTTAGAAATATGAGAGAAACAAGCTAATTACATCAACATGTTGCCAAAATTATGCACTATTTTTTTGTCAAGAAAATATCTTTTACCATAATTTTTAAATTTTTCTTTTTCTTATCACTCCTAAAACAATTCGAGCACTCCTCAAGGTTCTCCCTGAAGCTGTTTGAAAATTGTTTTTTCCTACTACCCCCTATATTTTATATATACTTTATTTAAAGACAAAATACATTGACAAAATACACTGACAAAATACAATGACAAAAATACAATAGGGAGTATAACAGCATAGACAACTCAGAGCTACATCTCGAAAACTTCGTTCAGCTCCCCGGCGGTGGGCCACGTGCCCAGAATGTTGCAGGCATTTCCTCTCTTGATCGCAACACTGAGTCTCTGAAAGAGGAAGCTGGCCACCCTGTGGTCCTTGGTTTCTATGATGAGTTTTTCACCCAGCTCTTTGAGGAACTTTAGAGCACACTTTCCCCATGCTGAAAGGGTCTCAGACTCTATTGGGATGAAGTCGTAGAAAGGGAAAAGGCCTTAATATTTGCGGGTATTCTGGGTCTCCCTGTGGCTGGCTGATGTACCCCCTTCTTGATCAGCCAGGTAATTCACCAGATATGAATCCAATAGAGAATTTATGGTTAACAGTTAAAAGTAAAATGAAAGCAGAGTCCATCACAACCATAATAGAGTTGACAGAAAGACTAACATGGGTATATAACCACGATGACAATGTGCAAACCCACTGTCCTTCTTACAAAGAAAGCATAGCTCGACGCATCGCTCCTTTAATTAAGCTAAAGGCGGAGCAACTAAGTTTTAAATGTACGGAATATATGTTCAGTATATTCGGGTAAACTGTATTCAACCATAATTGTATCATTCATGAAGGATACAATTTACTTTCTTTCCATATGGTTAACCATGTATGTACCGTGTCCTGTAACATGTCTGTACCGTGTCCTGTAACATGTCTGTACCGTGTCCTGTAACATGTCAGTACCGCGTCCTGTAACATGTCTGTACCGTGTCCTGTAACATGTCTGTACCGTGTCCTGTAACATGTCTGTACCGTGTCCTGTAACATGTCAGTACCGTGTCCTGTAACATGTCTGTACCGTGTCCTGTAACATGTCTGTACCGTGTCCTGTAACATGTCAGTACCGTGTCCTGTAACATGTCTGTGCCGTGATCTGTAACATGTCTGTACCGTGTCCAGTAACATGTCTGTACCGTGCCCCATAACACACCTAGTTGGCGACGATGTCTATACATGAGAGACCCCCTCTCCTCTCTTCCAGTTATTTTACTCGCATTGGGCAATTTTGGATTGGTTGAGTACCATAATATAGAAGTGGCAGGTGCTGTCTGTCATAATCTGCATCAACAGTCAGGTAATCACCTTGACCTGACATCACTCCTAAAATATTATCATTCCAGTCTGTTTTCCTTTGTGTTTAAACTTTACATTCCATGTTAAATACGTACGTGCATTTCAGTGTCTTCCTCTTCCTAAATGATCTATGTCTCTGAAAATTAAACCTCGTCAGTTATATCATGACAGTTAAGTACTAAATAATTTAAAAAATAATAACTGAATTCGCTGGTAAACGGATGTTCAAAAGGCTGCAAAGCACTTTCACCTCTAAATCTGATTATACAAATTTATGTCTATGAAACTACAAGGTCAACAAGGTTTGTAAACGGAAATGATTAATCAAAAACTTTGAAATAAAAATCATGCAACAAAACGCCCATCAGTATCTTAAGCCACGTAATTTACATACGAACATTAAACTACTAATAAATAGAGACACAGAACATACCGGAAATTAATTTTGTCAATCAGTCACCATCTCCGTTACATTAATTCATTCATGAAAATAGTCTGTACTCCTCTGTTTACTATGTCTGGGTTGCCATATATCAATTCTTCTCTGCAGAGTGTGTCAGGAAACTTTCATCCCCAACTATACATCCTAAGGACTAGCAGACACCATGAATCGTTCCTTTAAATGATGGGATAGTAGACAAGGAAGAGTTTTAGAATTATTGAAAATAAATGTGAGTATTCCGTGCAAAGTGAATGAAAAATCTGCAATATTCTTGAAAGAGTTAAGAGTTACACAGAAAGTAAAATTGCAGGGGAACTAGGAGGGTTTTGTAAGGTAGATGTGTAGGTAGAGTGCTTACAGCGAAGGATGTAAGTGAACAATTCTTATAAGGTATGGAGCGACTTGTTGCATTTATGGATTTACTGAAGAAGAGGCACTTGACTTGATAAACTGGGAAGCAATGTGACAGATATTGTAAATGTATGGAATAAAGAGAAGGTTGTTAGAACCAGACAAGAATTTTATGCAGATAGTGTGGCTCAGGAGAGAGAGGGAACTATTTTCCAGAAAAAAGTAGGACTCAGACTCAGCTGTGTAATGTGACAATGGTGGTTTAGCATGTTTGTAGAAGGAGTTGTGTTAGAAGCGAATACTAGGATTCAGGGAAAAAGTGTGGGATTGAAAGATAAATCATCTGATACAAAGTCTGAGTTGTAATCTTGGAAGATTTTGAAGGTTGATGGATGAATTTAGGAGTATATGTAAATGAAGAAAATAAAAAGAAAATATTGAAAACAGATAGGTGACAGGAATAACTAGAAATCTAGTCAACGAAAAATTGGATATCAGATTTGAAGAAGGTAGCATGGAGGAACTGAATGTATTCATGTATTTGGGAGTGAACATGTTCGTGAATGGGTCTTTGAAAGACAAGGTGAGCCATAGAATAGGTGAGTGGGGAAATAGTAGGTGGAGTGTTGAGGCATATATGGAAAACAAGAAGTTTTTATTCCTAAGCAAATAAGATAATATACCTGAGCACAGAGAAACAAGCACTTTTATATAGGTATAAGACATAGGTTTTAAATATTACGATAAGGGTGGAGGGACTAGAGATGTCATGGTATGAGCAGTGGGTTGGTGAATATTTTGCAGAAAATTCGGAGCACAGAAATTAGAAGACGGTGTTCCACGACCAAACGTATAATTCAGAGCGCTGAGGAGGGGTTGATGAGGAGTTCTGGAAATTTAGAAAGGATGGAAAAAATAGGATGAATAAAAAAGAATATAAAGCAGAGGTGGAAGAAATCAGAAAAAATGGTCGTTCCAGGAATGAATGGAGAGAGTGAGGGTAAAGGAGGTTTTCCTGATGGAGGTTTGAGCTACATATAACAGGCTATTGTGAGTGCGTTAGATCGGAGTGAATGTAGACTACTGGTTTTATGACTTAACGTGTAACTGGACTGTGAGTAAAGTAACATTTCTGAAAACATTCAGGGAAACCGGATAGCAAGAGTTGAGTCCTGAAGGAGGGAGGATCATCTGAAATGGGATGTCTCCACATCTTCTAGTAAAACAGATATTAAATGAATATTAATGAATGTGTTTCCTTTCTCTTCATCAACCAACCTGGGGGAGGGGGGGAGAGAAAACCAATGTGATAAAAAATCAAAGGATGTAAATAGCTTTGTCGTTTCTGGTAAATTATAATAATCGACTTAGTCGTTGCCTTTACAAAACAACATGTCAATAGTTTAAAATGCAAATCCTGAGATTTTCAGTAGATTTTATGTCTAAAGGGAAGAGCAAAACTCGTAAGGGTAATTCAGGTTCTGGGGAACGTAAGATACTCAGGTTTGATCCGAGTGTTTGCCCAGCATCAAAGCACCTCTCGTAAGAGAAGGACTCGAAAACACGAAGAATTAAAGTTATCCACTCAGTCACTAACTGTTGGACAGAATACCTTACAATACCAAGTTCCCGGTGAAAGTCTTCATGACAGCAAGCAACAAATGTTTGCTCAGTATTACTTTACAATGTTAATGCTATTTATTTCACTTAGAACCTGTTAGATTTCGCATCGAACACCCTGTGAATAACACTCTACAACATATCTTAATATTTCTAGATATCTTTAATACACCATAATACACCCAAAACTCACTGGATGTCTTTAATATGCTTTAAAACATATAAAATCAATTATATATCTCTCTCCAGAAAAGTTAACATGCGAGAAAGTCAGCTGTGTTATTGCAGATACAGGCATTCAATTTGGGTCCGGACAGCAATGAATCTTGATGAGGAACGACCTGATAGCGTGTTTGCTGCACTCATTAAAATGCACACTTGATTCAGCGGTCGTTGGGTCAGCGTGTGTTGGTCTAGGTATATCACGCTTGCTTCAGTTATCGCTGAACAGGGTTCACTAGCGCACTCCTTCATCAATGGCTACTAGTTCACCCACACTCTTATATGTTTGACTTATTAAATTACCGTTGCTTCAGGGATCATTGGTCAACTTGTGTACTGGTATAAGACACGCCACGTCTCACCACTTTCTGAGGACTGACCCTTGTGGAACCCCCTCAACACATGTGCCCACTCTGACACCTTATCATGTACCATCACTTGTTGTTTCCTTCCTGTCAGATATTCTCTGAACCATTGTAGTGCTTTTACTGCTTTACTTCTTGACCCTCTAGCTTTGTACCAGTCTCTTCTGCTGTACTGTGTGTGTGTGTGTGTGTTTGTGTGTATAGTGTGTGCGTGTGTGTGTGTGTGTGTGTGTGTGTGTGTGTGTGTGTTGTGTGTGTAGTGTGTGTGTGTGTGTGTGTGTGTGTGTGTGTGTGTGGTGTGTGTGTGTGGTTGTTGTGTGTGGTGTTGTTGTGTGTGTATGTGGTGTGTGTGTGTTGTGTGGTTGTGTGATTGTGAGTGTGTGTGTGTGTGTGGTATGTTGTGTGTGTGTTTGTGTGTAGTGTGTGTTGTAGTGTGGGTGGTGTGTGTGTGTGTGTGTGTTTTGTTTTTGTGTGTAGGGGGTGTGTGTAATGTGGCGTTGTTTTGTTGGGGGTGTGTGTGTTGTTGTGGTGGTATGTGTGTTGTAGTTGGTGTGTGTGTGTGTGGTGTTGTGTGTGGGGGTATGTGTGTAAAAGTGTGTGGTGTGTGTGTGTGTGTGTGTGTGTGTGTGTATGTGTGTGTGGTGTGTGTGTGGTTTTTTGGTTAGTGTGTGCGTGTGTGTGTGTGTTTGTTGTATTGTGTGTTTTAAATGTGTGTGTGTGTGTGTTGTGTATGTGTTAGTGGGGTTGTGGTGTGTTATGTGTGTGGTGTGTTGTGTGGTAGTGTTTGTGTAGTGTGTGCGTGTGTGTTTGTGTTGTGTGTTGTTTGTGTGTTTTTTAGTGTTTGGGGGTGTGTTGTTTTGTAGTGTGGTGGTGTTTTGTGTGTTGTGTTGTGTGTGTGGTGTGTGTTGTGTGTGGTGTTTTTGTTGTGTGGAGGGGGGTGTGTGTGTGGGGTAAAAAATGTGTGGTATTTGTATGTGTACGTGGTGTATGTACTCACCTATTGTACCACCTATTAGGTTTCGGGGGCGAGTCCGACCCTGGGCCCCGCCTCTTCACTGATCGTACTGGTCACTCCCCTGAGCCGTGAGGGTTTATCATACCCCTGCTTAATCATGTTTGGGTCCTGTGTGTGTGATGTTGGGGGTGTGGTGTGGTTTTGTTTTTGTGGTTGGTGTGTGTGTGTGATGTGTGTGTGTTTTTTGTGTGTATGTGTGTTATGTTGGTGTGGGGGTGTGTATGGTGTGTGTATGTGTGGGGTGTTGTGTGTGGTGTATGTGTGTGTGTGTATGTGTGGGTGTTGTAGTGGTTGGGGTGTGTGTAGGTTTTTTTTGTGTGTTGGTTGTGTGTGTATTGTTGGGGGTGTGGTGTGTGTGTGTGTGTGTTGTGTGTGGGGTTTTGTAAAATCACCTAAATTTGTGGGGTTTCAGGGGGCGAGTCAAACTCCCCCCGCCTCCTTTTTACTGATTGCACTAGGGGGCCCCTCTTTTCTCCCCCTCCATGAGCTTTATTTAAAAACCTCGCCTTAAAACATGTAGGTTCCCCCCTCCACTCTTCACTTTCTAGACTATTTCCCGATTGACTACTCTATGAC
>NC_069406.1:89208226-89225608 GCF_026875155.1 Cherax quadricarinatus | reverse complement strand
CTGGTCTGTTTAAAGACTTGATAAAGTCCACTGTGGAAAATTGAAAATTTAATAAAGGCTCGCATTATACTGCATTTGAGTCTATTTTACTACTGTGTTACTCCTCCTGGAGAGTATGATGTAAAAACCTTCATCGCCTCAGAGACAGTCTGCAAACATTGATCAAATCAGTCAAATCAGCTTTCAACATCAGAAGAAACCTGGTATACCTGGACTCAAGGCTGCGGATAACGGACACCTGTTACATCGGATAAGGCAGAGTATTTACCCTTTAAAAATGTCCAAAACCATTAATGCTCCGAGTCAAATTAATTTTACATTTGGAAGCCAGCCAAGCCAGTGCCAATCATTAAGTGGGTTTAGGCCAATGGCTGTCAGTACATGTCACCGCGAGTGATGAATTCTTCTATTTATCAACTTTCATGTGCATAATATATGTTAAAGACACCACCAAGATGGTAAAGTGTTATTCTAACAAATGGTTCAGCAACCTTTTCTCACTTTGTGATAGAAGGTCCATGGGAAAAGACAAAAAAAATAAATTAGGACACATCTCTACACTGCCATGGGCAAATAATGCTACCTATGAGCAAATGTGTGTGTGTGGAACTTATGTAACTAGTGAAAGGGATCATTTGTATTATTTGATGGATTTTAGTGACTTCCAGACAACCAAAGCTGCAGAAAAATAATGCAGCGCTGTGCAAAGCACATAGCTAATGTCCTGTTTGAATGGTCCGTGAATGTAACCACTACTACTCAGAAGTTTTATTACATAGCTTGGGGTGTTACTAGCACCCATGGCTTGTTTTAGTGTTTTAAAATCTCAGGTTAAAGTGTTGAAAAAGGAGATTCTACTTCTTCAGGAGGAAAATAGGGGGGCGAAGCTTCATTTAGATGGGTTTGGGAGTGAGTTGGGGAGATTGTGGTAGCTGGTGAGGAGGAAAAAGTTACCAGCAGTGATTTGGAGAGTGGCAGCCGCTTTAAGTGGCAAGTGGTTCACAATTCAGGAAGAAGGATGATAAGGAAGGTTAATAGAGAAGATGTGAAGGTAGGAAATCTATTCTCTCTTCTCCAGGACGAGTGTACTTCAGTGGTTAGTGAGGTTAAAGGTACCACTGACTCCCCTGCTTATCAAGGTAAGAATATTCTGATCGTGGAAGATTCTCAGGTAAGATATACGGACCGTTCTTTTTGAACAGAGATAGAAAGGTCAGACAGAAGGTGTTTTCTCCCAGGAGCTGGTGTTGGTGACATAGTCAGCAGATTGGATAATTTTATGTCAGGCAACGGGAACAAGCCCATTATTTTTGATTAGTGCTGTTAGAAATGACATCGGGAATGGCAGGAGACGGGAAAGCTGCTGGAAAAGTACAGGTAAAGTCATAGATGTAGTCAGGTCAAAGGGGGGATCCCAGTCATATGTAGTTTTCTTGCCCAGAAAAGGAGTGGGCAATGAGGGTGTCTAGGGCAATTGGTACAAATTGGATGTGATTTATAGGCCCTAAACCTTGATAGAGTGCAGTAAGTGCTATGGGACGAAATTCATAAGGCATCTAGATATGAAATGTTGTGTTAATTGGAGATTTTAACTTTAGACAATTGACTGGAACAATGTGACAGGAATCTTGAGTCTAGTGACTTACTTTTACGGTTCAAGATTGTTTTATAAAACAGTTTGTGACAGAACCAACTAGAGGAAATAATCTACTTGACTTGGTTCTTACCAACAAAGATTTACTAGTTAATAATCTTGAGGTTAATGATGAGTGTGAAGGCTTACTCAGCCCTGTAACAACTTCAGTAAGTATTACCAAGCCTGGTTCCTCCTCAGGAAAATTAATGAATAGAAAAAGAACGATAACAGTCAAATATAAACCCCTTTATTTTTTAGAAATGAAAATATAAAACAATTTAAAAATGAAATTTTTATCCTACTTGGAAGAGAAATGAAAAATGAAATATAAAAATAATATCTGAATTCAACGCTAATATGTACAGTTAGACTGTGGTGTCTGGTTGATGTTGTTCACACCGTGTATTGTAGAAATTGTAGCCGTTGCTGATGATGGTGAGGGGGGGGGGAGTCACAGATGTTGAGTGACTCCCCAACGACTAGTTCTTCACAAAGTCTCTAGCCTTGAATAGTCCGTCAAGATGATAGGAACGCAGGTCTTTCACCACTGCAAAGATGAGAGGTAGTTGCCTGGGGTTGACTACACTTAGGTATGCAGATAAAATGGTGACGTCCCAGAGCTTGTGTTAGTCTCCTTCAACACTGTTTCTTTGGTTGTTAGATGGCCCGAGCTGACATTCCAAGCTAGAAAGAGACAAGGTTACCCACTGCCTAAGAAATCGCTCTCCATGATAAGTAAAGTATTTAAAAAACATGGTGATTATCTAAAAGCGCATGGAAATCAAGGCAGAATGAACTACATCTTAAAATTGGTTAAAAGTGAAGCTTTTAACCAATATATCCATTAAAAACAGGAGCAGAGGCTTTTACTTACAGTTGTGTTGGGAGCTGTGAGTCAAGTGATTACCATTTGGTCGGAGCCCCACACGTCACCTTTCCGGGTGGAGAAAAAGGGTGATGATAGCGGGAGCTAGACTGACCCTACCTTAACAAGCAGACGGGCAATCAAACTATCGTCACTATATACTCGCTCGCAACTCCTATCTGTTGAACTTTTCCCTCACAATGAACTTGGGGAAAGTGTTCACAAATCACTTAGTTTCAATATATCATGGAGTTAGCCGGATAACTGCAGCCAAATCTCTGTCCCAGACTTTCCCTTGGTCGATTTCATGGGACTGAAAAATTACCTGGGTGGGATAAATTAGGATGTAATGACTATGGGTGAGGTAGGTGATCTTGGTTGCCAACATGACGTTTTTCAGAGCATATTTCTAACTGCGCAGACAACTTTTGTTCCGATTAGGGAAACTAGATCAAACAAAAATGATCCCAAATGGATGGACAATAGATTAAAACATTTCATTGGTCAAAAGAGAGGCGTATATAGGAGTATCAAAATAGGGATGGCAGTTAAGAATCATATATTCAATTAAAGAGAGAAATAAAAAAAAAGGAATAAGAGCAAAAAGGGATTATGATGCTAAGGTCGCAAGGGATTCAAAGACTACCCAAAAGGGTTTTTCAGTATACAGAAGTAGATTAGGAAAAGATAGGCCCACTTAAGGTAACTCTGGTCAGATCATGACAGTGATAAGGTTATAGTAAAATTTTCAATCCTTTCTTTTCTCAGTTTTAACCAGGGAGATACTAGCGAAATTCAGAATAAAATTATGTAGAAAAAGGAGATAATAACTATGACGATTGGGTAACTAGGACTGGATAGACAATAGAGAAATTAAAACTAACAAATCCCACCCCTGATGAACTGTTCTCAAGTGTGCTAAAGGAATCTTTTCAACATATCGCTGCAAACTGGCATAGTGGCCTGAAAAATGGAAATTGGGCAAATGTAATACTATTTACAAGGCAGGTGACAGGTCCGTTAGCTTCGAGAACTATAGACCAGGTATTTTGAGGAGTAGATCATGGTATTGAATATGATATTGTGTATATGGCGAACTTCAGTAAGGCTGTCATAGAGTTACACATCAGAGCTATTGAGGAAACTAAGCCACGAATAGGAGGAGAAATTTTTTCATGGGTTGAGGCATGGTTGACCAAATAGGCAGGCAGAGAGTTTGCTTTAAATTGGAGAAATCAGATGGGGGAACGACACAAGGCGTGTTCCACAGGGTCCAGAGTTGGGCCCTTTGTTGTTTACAATCTACAGAACGACATATTGAGGGAATAAATAGCGACATAAGTAAAATTTGCTGATGGCACCAAAATAGGCCGCCAATTCATTTCTAATGAGGACATTAGAGCAGTGGTCGAGAAAGTGGCAGATCAGTTTTAAATATAGACAAATGTAAGTTTCTAAATGTTGAGACGGGAAAATATAGCCACGCCACATATAAATTAAATAATGTAGATCTTAATAAACGGATTGTGAAAAAGATTTAGAAGTCTTGTTTAGTAGTAGTCTAAAACCAAGGCCACAGTGCATAGTGTTCGCAACTAAAGCTAACAGAATCCTTGGCTTTCATAGCCAAGAATATAATAATAGAGTGCTCAGGTTGTTTTTCAAGTCTAATATATCTTTGGTTAGGGCCTCATTTAGATTATGCTTGCACGGTTTCGGTCACCGTATTACAGGAATGAATATAAATGCAACTGGAAAACGTACAAAGGAGGATGACAAAGTCGATCCCATGTATCTGAAATCTTCCCCTATGAGGATAGACTGAGGGCCTTGAAACTGCACTCATCTAAAAGGCATAGAATTAGAGGGGATATAATAAAATGGTATATTAAATGGAAAACAGTATTAAGATAAAAAGGATGTAAATAGCGTGCTAAAATATCTAACGTAGACAGGACTCGCAGCAATGCTTAAATTGGAAAAGTTCAGATTCAGGAAGGACATAAGGAAAATCACTGGTTCTGATAAAAAGAGTTGTGGATGAGTGGAACAAACTCCCGAGTACCGTCATAAAACACTAAGAAACGTTTGTGTAGTTTAAAAATAGATTGATAAATACATGATGGTGTGGGTGAGTGTGAGTTGAACCCTGACTAGCTCGTGCTAACTAGGTCGGATGCACTGCTCCCTCCCTTAAGTGACGTGTCTGACCCAAGGTCATGGTGGGAGAATTGGAGCTGCCGTCGCATAGGCCAGAAGGCCTGATTCAGTTTTCCTTCTTCCTTATGTTCTTAGAATATGCCCCCTCTTGCGTAGTGGAGATGTAGTGAAACAACATAAATTGAATTCGCTCTTTCTCATAGTGTCAACGGCAAACAACTGATCGACAGACTGAGAGACCAGTTTTTAGCTCTAGTTCAGAACAGGCACAAACCTCTTTAGTGATGCTGGTGTTAAAGGTCTACCAGAACACAAATAATCCAAATGCTCAGCAGCCGAAACATAATCCAGTCTACATATCAAATGTCAGTCACCATCTCGTAACTTGTGCTTAGTAGCATTGGCTTAACACAACCTCTGCCATTTACCTGTAAGCGGCAATATAAGTTTTTGATGTTTTTCATCACTTGTTGAGGAATGGAATATTAAAGTTACCAAATAGCACCCAAGAAGTAATAGCAACAGTTGGGAAAGCATTTATCCCGCAGTACAATGGATGAAGGAGAGAAAAGTCACCGGAAGAAACAGCGCCACATCAAGTTAGAATCACTGTAATCAACAAAATTTCAGTAACATCACAACCTATCACATTTTGCAACAGTTTGCTTTCAACTAAATGTTTTTTGGCTGATTATGCCGTTAAATTATCAAGATTTACTAAAGCGAATTGGAAGAGGCATTCATAAATCATCAGTACAAATGCCTTAATTAAAAACAAAATAGAGTTCAAAAATAATTCAACAACCCTTCAAAGAGACCAAAGAGATCAATGTTCTAAGATATACAAGAACATTAATCTTACGACCCTCAGAGGCGTTGCCTTATCTAATAATTCAGCTCGAAGGGTTAGTTAAATTAATCGATTACTGAGAAATTATCAGACGAAAAACAGTCTTTATTTTTTAATCATCCATAAAAAAAGCGAACTGGGAAAAAAATAAGTCCAGTCTTTACTCTAATAAAAAATTTACCAATTTTTCGCAAGAAAATAAATACGGAGTAAATAAGTGTAAAACCTTTATAAAGCTTAGCGTACATAATTTTCCTTTTACAGTGTCATGAGGCATTAATAACACCCTTTGCCATTTAGGAGGCCAAACTATATATATATAGATATAAACTATATATATATATATAATATATATAATATATATAAAATATATATATATAATATAATATATATATATATATATATATAAATATATATATATATATATATATAATATTATATATATATATATATATATATATAATATATATATATAAATATATAATATATATATATATATATATATATATATATATATATATATTCAAAACAACCACTCGAAAAGAATAGAGAAATTCCAAGCGCTTATCGTCACCTGATACTCACGTCATCAAGAACTAGTTCCTTGATAATGTGAGTAGTCACGAAAGCGCTTGGAAATTCCAATCTTTAGAGTGGTTCTTTTGCATATTTGAAATCCACCTGTTTACTGTGATCTTATTGCATATAATATATATATATATATATATATATATATATAATATATATATATAATATATATATATATATATATATATATATATATATATATATTTATATATATACCTATATACATAAATATATAGCATATATATATAACGTATATATAATATATATATATATATTTATATATATATATATATATATATATATATATATATATATATATATATATATATATATTTATATATATATATATAAACTTGCTTCATGGAAAGCTCAAGGAGCGTGGATAGCGAAATAATTTCATTATATTTTTGTCCAATTTCAATAAAAAAATTACAGTGATTTAACAGCGTTTGAAAGCCTACACACTGTGTTTGTAGTGACTTATTGTCTTTCTTAAAAGAGAAATAGATAAAAATAAATAGTGCCTATCCTACATGCATATAAAAACTCTCCCTTTTCCTTCAAATGGTAAAAATACAATGCTCTAGTTGACATCAGATGAAAAGTATAGAGTTAGATAATCTTGGCACCAACGCTGTTTGAGTGAAATGTCAATAGATTGCATAAACAAAAATTTAGATTTTTTTTTGTGGGGAGGGAAAAAAATCAATAAAAACAAAGGCGGTAAAAAATATCGCAAAATCCCCTTACATGCTAGTATATCATCATTTACCAATAACTGTGTAAAATAATGTCAATAACTTAATCCTGAGTTACACATATGTATATACGTATTCTGTAAAACTCTACGGTCACGGCACGCCAACATTCAGTCTGTTTAGACACCTCACACATGTTGACAACACATAGGCGACTGAGCTATTATCATCATTCCCTGAATTTGAATGGAGTTCTCAGAGAAGTTTCAATGTAGTGTATTTAGAATGAAACAATCATAAAAATCGTAATTTTGGAGTAAAAAAAACACGAATTGCCATCATGTCCTTTTGATGAAGTAAGAACCAAAAAATTACATTTTTGGAAAAAACATACTTAGAAATATGATAGAAACAAGCTAATTATATCAACATGTTGCCAAAATTATGCACTATTTTTTTGTCAAGAAAATATCTTTTACCATAATTTTTCAATTTTTCTTTTTTTATCACTCCTAAAAACAATTCGAGCACTCCTCAAGTTCTCCCTGAAGCTGTTTGAAAATTGTTTTCTCCTACTACCCCCTATATTTTTATATTATACTTTATTTAAAGACAAAATACATTGACAAAATACACTGACAAAATACAATGACAAAAATACAATAGGGAGTATAACAGCATAGACAACTCAGAGCTACATCCCGAAAACTTCGTTCAGCTCCCCGGCGGTGGGCCACGTGCCCAGAATGTTGCAGGCACTTCTTCTCTTGATCGCAACACTGAGTCTCTGAAAGAGGAAGCTGGCCACCCTGTGGTCCTTGGTTTCTATGATGAGTTTTTCACCCAGCTCTTTGAGGAACTTTAGAGCACACTTTCCCCAGTTAAAAGTAAAATGAAAGCAGAGTCCATCACAACCATAATAGAGTTGACAGAAAGACTAACATGGGTATATAACCACGATGACAATGTGCAAACCCACTCTCCTTCTTACAAAGAAAGCATAGCTCGACGCATCGCTCCTTTAATTAAGCTAAAGGCGGAGCAACTAAGTTTTAAATGTACGGAATATATGTTCAGTATATTCGGGTAAACTGTATTCAACCATAATTGTATCATTCATGAAGGTTACTTTCTTTCCATATGGTTAACCATGTATGTACCGTGTCCTGTAACATGTCTGTACCGTGTCCTGTAACATATCTGTACCGTGTCCTGTAACATGTCTGTACCGTGTCCTGTAACATGTCAGTACCGCGTCCTGTAACATGTCTGTACCGTGTCCTGTAACATGTCTGTACCGTGTCCTGTAACATGTCAGTACCGTGTCCTGTAACATGTCTGTGCCGTGATCTGTAACATGTCTGTACCGTGTCCTGTAACATGTCTGTACTGTGCCCCATAACACACTTAGTTGGCGACGATGTCTATACGTGAGAGACCACTCTCCCTCTTCCAGTTATTTTACTCGCATTGGGCAATTTTGGATTGGTTGAGTACCATAATATAGAAGTGGCAGGTGCTGTCTGTCATAATCTGCATCAACAGTCAGGTAATCACCTTGACCTGACACTCACTCCTAAAATATTATCATTCCAGTCTGTTTTCCTTTGTGTTTAAACTTTACATTCCATGTTAAATACGTACGTGCATTTCAGTGTCTTCCTCTTCCTAAATGATCTATGTCTCTGAAAATTAAACCTCGTCAGTTATATCATGACAGTTAAGTACTAAATAATTTAAAAAATAATAACTGAATTTGCTGGTAAACGGATGTTCAAAAGGCTGCAAAGCACTTTCACCTCTAAATCTGATTATAAAAATTTATGTCTATGAAACTACAAGGTCAACAAGGTTTGTAAACGGAAATGATTAATCAAAAACTTTGAAATAAAAATCATGCAACAAAACGCCCATCAGTATCTAAGCCACGTAATTTATATACGAACATTAAACTGCTAATAAATAGAGACACAGAACATACCGGAAATTAATTTTGTCAACCAGTCACCATCTCCGTTACATTAATTCATTCATGAAAATAGTCTGTACTCCTCTGTTTACTATGTCTGGGTTGCCATATATCAATTCTTCCCTGCAGAGTGTGTCAGGAAACTTTCATCCCCAACTATACATCCTAAGGTCTAGCAGACACCATGAATCGTTCCTTTAAATGATGGGATAGTAGACAAGGAAGAGTTTTAGAATTATTGAAAATAAATGTGAGTATTCCGTGCAAAGTGAATGAAAAATTTGCAATATTCTTGAAAGAGTTAAGAGTTATACAGAAAGTAAAATTGCAGGGGAACTAGGAGGGTTTTGTAAGGTAGATGTGTAGGTAGAGTGCTTACAGTGAAGGATGTAAGTGAACAATTCTTATAAGGTATGGAGCGACTTGTTGCATTTATGGATTTACTGAAGAAGAGGCACTTGACTTGATAAACTGGGAAGCAATGTGACAGATATTGTAAATGTATGGAATAAAGAGAAGGTTGTTGGAACCAGTCAAGAATTTTATGCAGATAGTGTGGCTCAGGAGAGAGAGGGAACTATTTTCCAGAAAAAAATTAAGACTCAGACTCAGCTGCGTAATGTGACAATGGTGGTTTAGCATGTTTGTAGGAGTTGTGTTAGAAGCGAATACTAGGATTCAGGGAAAAAGTGTGGGATTGAAAGATAAATCATCTGATACAAAGTCTGAGTTGTAATCTTGGAAGATTTTGAAGGTTGATGGATGAATTTAGGAGCATATGTAAATGAAGAAAATTAAAAGAAAATATTGAAAACAGATAGGTGACAGGAATAACTAGAAATCTAGTCAACGAAAAATTGGATATCAGATTTGAAGAAGGTAGCATGGAGGAACTGAATGTATTCATGTATTTGGGAGTGAACATGTTCGTGAATGGGTCTTTGAAAGACAAGGTGAGCCATAGAATAGGTGAGTGGGGAAATAGTAGGTGGAGTGTTGAGGCATATATGGAAAACAAGAAGTTTTTATTCCTAAGCAAATAAGATAATATACCTGAGCACAGAGAAACAAGCACTTTTATATAGGTATAAGACATAGGTTTTAAATATTACGATAAGGGTGGAGGGACTAGAGATGTCATGGTATGAGCAGTGGGTTGGTGAATATTTTGCAGAAAATTCGGAGCACAGAAATTAGAAGACGGTGTTCCACGACCAAACGTATAATTCAGAGCGCTGAGGAGGGGTTGATGAGGAGTTCTGGAAATTTAGAAAGGATGGAAAAAATAGGATGAATAAAAAAGAATATAAAGCAGAGGTGGAAGAAATCAGAAAAAAATGGTCGTTCCAGGAATGAATGGAGAGAGTGAGGGTAAAGGAGGTTTTCCTGATGGAGGTTTGAGCTACATATAACAGTGCGTTAGATCGGAGTGAATGTAGACTACTGGTTTTATGACTTAACGTGTAACTGGACTGTGAGTAAAGTAACATTTCTGAAAACATTCAGGGAAACCGGATAGCAAGAGTTGAGTCCTGAAGGAGGGAGGATCATCTGAAATGGGATGTCTCCACATCTTCTAGTAAAACAGATATTAAATGAATATTAATGAATGTGTTTCCTTTCTCTTCATCAACCAACCTGGGGGAGGGGGGGGAGAGAAAACCAATGTGATAAAAAATCAAAGGATGTAAATAGCTTTGTCGTTTCTGGTAAATTATAATAATCGACTTAGTCGTTGCCTTTACAAAACAACATGTCAATAGTTTAAAATGCAAATCCTGAGATTTTCAGTAGATTTTATGTCTAAAGGGAAGAGCAAAACTCGTAAGGGTAATTCAGGTTCTGGGGAACGTAAGATACTCAGGTTTGATCCGAGTGTTTGCCCAGCATCAAAGCACCTCTCGTAAGAGAAGGACTCGAAAACACGAAGAATTAAGAAAAAGACACTTATGTACAGTTCAGGACATTTATTAAAGGAAACGTTTCGCCACGAGTGGCTTCTTCAGTCCTAGTATTAGGACTGAAGAAGCCACTCGTGGCGAAACGTTTCCTTTAATAAATGTCCTGAACTGTACATAAGTGTCTTTTTCCACATCTTGTCGGTATCACCATACCATTTCCTCACGAAGAATTAAAGTTATCCACTCAGTCACTAACTGTTGGACAGAATACCTTACAATACCAAGTTCCCGGTGAAAGTCTTCATGACAGCAAGCAACAAATGTTTGCTCAGTATTACTTTACAATGTTAATGCTATTTATTTCACTTAGAACCTGTTAGATTTCGCATCGAACACCCTGTGAATAACACTCTACATATCATATTTAATATTCTAGATTCTTTAAACACATAATACACCCAAAACTCACGGATTCTTAATATGCTTTAAAACATAAAATCTATATCTCTCTCCAGAAAAGTTAACATGCGAGAAAGTCAGCTGTGTTATTGCAGATACAGGCATTCAATTTGGGTCCGGACAGCAATGAATCTTGATGAGGAACGACCTGATAGCGTGTTTGCTGCACTCATTAAAATGCACACTTGATTCAGCGGTCGTTGGGTCAGCGTGTGTTGGTCTAGGTATATCACGCTTGCTTCAGTTATCGCTGAACAGGGTTCACTAGCGCACTCCTTCATCAATGGCAACTAGTTCACCCACACTCTTATATGTTTGACTTATTAAATTACCGTTGCTTCAGGGATCATTGGTCAACTTGTGTACTGGTATAAGACACGCCACGTCTCACCACTTTCTGAGGACTGACCCTTGTGGAACCCCCTCAACACATGTGCCCACTCTGACACCTTATCATGTACCATCACTTGTTGTTTCCTTCCTGTCAGATATTCTCTGAACCATTGTAGTGCTTTTACTGCTTTACTTCTTGATCCTCTAGCTTTGTACCAGTCTCTTCTGCTGTACTGTGTGTGTGTGTGTGTGTGTGTTGTGTGTGTGTGTGTGTGTGTGTGTGTGTGTTGTGTGTGTAGTGTGTGTGTGTGTAGTGTGTGTGTGTATGTGTGTATGTATGTGTGTGTGTGTTGTTGTGTGTGTGTATGTGTGTGTGTGTGTGTATTGTGTGTGTGTATGTTGTGTATGTGTGTGTGTGTGTAGTGTGTGTGTGTGTGTGTGTTGTGTGTGTGTGTGTGTGTGTGTGTGTATGTGTGGAGTGTGTGTGTATGTGTGTGTGTGTGTGTATGTGTGTTGTGTGTATGTGTGTGTGTGTGTGTGTGTATGTGTGTATGTGTGTGTGTGTGTGTGTGTTGTGTTGTGTGTGATGTGTGTGTATGTGTGTGTGTGTGTGTGTGTGTGTGTGTGTGTGTTGTGTGTGTTGTATGTGTTGTGTGTGTGTGTGTGTGTGTGTGTATGTGTGTGTGTGTGTGTGTGTGTGTGTGTGTGTGTGTTGTGTGTGTGTGTGTGTGTGTGTATGTGTGTGTGTATGTGTGTATGTATGTGTGTGTGTGTGTGTGTATGTGTGTGTGTGTGTGTGTGTGTGTGTGTGTGTACTCACCTATTTGTGGTTGCAGGGGTCGAGTCATAGCTCCTGGCCCCGCCTCTTCACTGATTGCTACTAGGTCCTCTCTCTCCCTGCTCCATGAGCTTTATCATACCTCGCCTTAAAACTATGTATGGTTCCCGCCTCCACTACTTCACTTTCTAGACTATTCCACGACTTGACTACTCTATGACTGAAGAAATACTTCCTAACATCCCTTTGATTCATCTGAGTCTTCAACTTCCAATTGTGACCTCTTGTGTATGTGTCCCATCTCTGGAACATCCTGTCTTTGTCCACCGTGTCTATTCTGCGCAGTATTTTATATGTCGTTATCATGTCTCCCCTGACCCTCCTGGCCTCCAGTGTCGTCAGGCCGATTTCCCTCAACCTTTCTTCGTACGACAATCCCCGTAGCTCTGGGACTAGTCTTGTTGCAAACCTTTGCACTTTCTCTAATTTCTTGACGTGCTTGACTAGGTGTGGATTCCAAACTGGTGCTGCATACTCCAGTATGGGCCTGACGTAAATGGTATACAGTGTCTTGAACGACTCCTTATTGAGGTATCGGAACGCTATCCGTAGGTTTGCCAGGCGCCCGTATGCTGCAGCAGTTATCTGATTTATGTGCGCCTCAGGAGATATGCTCGGTGTTATACTCACCCCCAGATCTTTTTCCTTGAGTGAGGTTTGCAGTCTTTGGCCATCTAAACTATATTGTGTCTGCGGTCTTCTTTGCCCTTCCCCAATCTTCATGACTTTGCATTTGGCAGGGTTAAACTCAAGGAGCCAGTTTCTGGACCAGGCTTGTAGCCTGTCCAGGTCTCTTTGTAGTCCTGCCTGATCCTCATCAGATTTAATTCTCCTCATTAACTTCACATCATCTGCAAACAGGGACACTTCTGAGTCTAACCCTTCCATCATGTCGTTCACATATACCAAAAATAGCACTGGTCCTAGGACCGACCCCTGTGGGACCCCGCTCGTCACAGGTGCCCACTGTGGTACATCATTACGTACCATGACTCGTTGTTGCCTCCTTGTCAGGTATTCTCTGATCCATTGCAGTGCCCTTCCTGTTATATGCGCCTGATGCTCTAGCTTCTGCACTAATCTCTTGTGAGGAACTGTGTCAAAGGCCTTCTTGCAGTCCAAGAAGATGCAATCAACCCACCCCTCTCTCTCGTGTCTTACTTCTGTTATTTTATCATAAAACTCCAGAAGGTTTGTGACACAAGATTTGCCTTCCGTGAATCCGTGCTGGTTGGCATTTATACTCTTGTTCCGTTCCAGGTGCTCCACCACTCTCCTCCTGATAATCTTCTCCATAATTTTGCATACTAAACACTCAATGACACAGGTCTATAGTTTAGTGCCTCTTTTCTGTCTCCTTTTTTAAAAATGGGAACTACATTTGCCGTCTTCCATACTTCAGGTAGTTGCCCAGTTTCCAGGGACGTGTTGAAGATTGTGGTAAGTGGCACGCACAACATATCTGCCCCTCTAAGGACCCACGGGGAGATGTTGTCCGGTCCCATTGCCTTTGAGGTGTCGATGTCCCTTAGCAGTTTCTTCACCTCCTCCTCATCTGTATGTATGTCGTCCAACACTTGTTGGTGTATTCCTTGCTGGTGTCCCTATCTGGTCCTGTCCCCCCAGAGTCCTTCCTGTCTCTACTGTAAATACTTCCTTAAATCTTGTGTTGAGCTCCTCACATACCTCTTGATCGTTTCTTGTGAGTTCTCCACCTTCTTTCCTCAGCCTTATCACCTGGTCCTTGACTGTTGTCTTCCTCCTAATGTGGCTATACAGCAGTTTCGGGTCAGATTTGACTTTCGATGCTATGTCGTTTTTCATACTGTCGCTGGGCCTCCCTCCTTATCTGTGCATACTCGTTTCTGGCTCTTCTACTAATCTCCTTGTTTTCCTGGGTCCTATGCCTCCTGTACCTTTTCCATTCTCTGTTGCACTTAGTTTTTGCCTCCCTACACCTTCGGGTAAACCAAGGACTCGTTTTAGTCTTCCTATTATTTCTGTTTCCCTTGGGAACAAAACTTTCCTCTGCCTCCTTGCACTTTGTTGCCACATATTCCATCATCTCGTTTACTGATTTTCCTACCATTTCTCTGTCCCACTGAACCTCCTGCAGGAAGTTTCTCATACCTGTGTAGTCCCCCCTTTTATAGTTTGGCCTGTCCCCTTCAGTTCCTGTTACCTTCTCCACTTGTAACTCTACTATATAGTCAAAACTCAGAACCACGTGATCGCTAGCTCCAAGGGGCCTCTCGTAAGTGATGTCCTCAATGTCTGAACTGTTCAGGGTGAACACAAGATCCAGTCTTGCTGGTCCATCCTCCTCTCTCTCTCTGGTTGTGTCCCTGACATGTTGATGCATGAGGTTTTCAAGTACCACATTCATCATCTTGGCTCTCCATGTTTCGGGACCCCCATGTGGCTCCAGGTTTTCCCAGTCGATCTCCCTGTGGTTGAAATCGCCCATTACCAGTAACTTTGCTCTGCTCGAGTGAGCTCTTCTTGCCACCTCAGCCAGTGTGTCCACCATCACCCTGTTGTTTTCTTCGTACTCCTCTCTTGGCCTCCTGCAGTTCTGTGGTGGGTTATACATCACTCCAATGACTACTTTATGTTCTCCGGACTGAATTGTACCTACAATTAGTTCTCTTTCTCCAATCATAGTCCATGCCTTCCATTTCCTCAAATCCCCATCGGTGTTTTATGAGCAGTGCAACCCCTCCTCCCCTCTACTCCTTCTATCTTTCCTCAGGATCTGATATCCTGTTGGGAAGATTGTGTCTGTTATTGTCTCAGTGATTTTGTTTCTGTGACTGCTATGATGTCTGGGGATTTTTCACTGATTCTTTCGTTCCACTCCTCATGTTTTATTTCGTTATTTCCATCCGCGTTTGTGTACCAAACTTCAGTTTCTTTTCTATCATTGTGGTCATGCAAGAATATTGGGGTTGGGGAGCGAGAGCCTTGGTGGGGCCTATAAGGGGCTGTGGTGTAGGTGGGGTTTGTGTGATGGGGGTGGGGTCAGAATGCCCATAAGGGACAGCTGTTGGGGTGAGGTTTGTGATATGGGGTTGGTGGCAGAGGGAACAGTGAGTGGGTTGTAGTATAGTTGCTCAGTTGCGTTGGGAATGTCGCGGTTGGAGTCATTTGGTGGAGATTCTGTGGGGTGTGTTTGCCCTTCCTCCTGTGTCTGGGTCCTGCTCATTTTCGTCATTGCTTCTTCGTTCCTCCTTGTGTCTCTGTACCCTCTCTTTCAGTGTATCCTTTCTTCTTGTGTTTCTGTCGCGGTCGAGGTATACCTCTCTGGTACCCCTCTTTGTCCCTCAGTCTTGCTTTCTCTTGCAGAATCCTGGTTCGAACTGATTTCTTCCTTGAAAGTTACTCTGACAGGCCGTATCCTTCCACTCGCAAACCACCCAATTCTCTGAAAATTTGTCATCTGGGTCATATCGCCCTCCCCTATTGTTTTCATGATGCCTTCAATCATTTTTTTCTCCTCCTGTTTTATTTCTTCAAAGTTGTCCCCCTTGGCTTCTTGGAGCCCGTACACAAAAACTGACCTCGCCCTTTCCTCCTCCCACTGAGTCTCCATCTGCTTCCTCTGAGGCATTTTATTTCCTTCCATTACATGTTCTTGCCTTCAGTCCCTGTCATATCTGAAACTTCTATTCTCAGTGAACTGTCTTTCCTGACCAGCTGTCCCTTGCTACTGCAGTTGGCGTTAGAATATGCATGTAGCCTACCTTCATTGCCCTTCAGACCTGTCTTTTTTGATTTTTAAGTGGGGCTCTTCGTTTTTTCCCCGGGCCCCACGTGGGTCGATAGGGCCCCCGTGTACGTCATTCTCCGTTTTTTGCTTACCATCCCCTTGTCTGCCCCCTGACTTTGTTTTTCCCTGAGTCACACCCCTGAATTGTCATTTGCCCTCAATCTTTTTCAGGTTTGCATTTCCCCTTCTAATCACTGTATCCCACTTCTGCGCAAAGGGACCTGTACTTCCCCTTCCTGCACTCTTCAGTTTATCCGCTCCTCCATTTTTTTTCCCAAGCTCTACTATCTTCCCTCCCCCCCTTTTTCCCCCCTTTTTTTGGGAGCTCTAAATCCCAGCTTTCCTCCCCGGTTCGTCCAACCCGATCCCCTGGGTTTTTCCGCCTCTAAGGCCCCCCATTTTTTTTTTTTTTTTTTTTTTTTTCCACAAAAAGGGTAGAAAGGGGGGAGGGGGCGAGGGGGGAGAGAGAAAGGGTAGAAAGACGGGAGAGAGAAGGGGAGAAAGGGTAGAAAGAGGGGGAGAGAGGAGAGATAAAGGGGGGGAGGGATAAGACCAAGGGGGGGGAGAGAGAAATGGGGAGGGGGGGGAGAAAGGGTAGAGAGAGGGAGAAAAGAGGGAAGGGGGGAAGAAAGAGAGAGAGAGAGGGGAGAAGGAGGGCAGGGAAAAGGCTAGAGAGAGAGAAATGGGGAGATGGGGAGAGAACCCCATAGAGAAGAGGAGGGGAGAGAAGGGTTATGGGAGTGAGGGAGAGAGGGGAGGGAGAGAAAAAAGAGGGAGAGAAGAGGGGGAGAAGGGGGAGGGGGGAAGAGAGGGGGAGAGAGAGGGGGAAAAGAGGGAGGGGGGGGAGAGGAGGGGGAGAGAGGAGGGGGAGAGAAGGGGGAGAGGAGAGGGGGAGATAAGGGAGGGGGAGAGGGAGAAGAGAGAGAAAAGGGAGAGAGAGAGAGAGGGAGAGAGAGAGAGAGGGAGAGGAGAGAGAGGGGGGGAGAGGGGGAGAGAGGAAAAAAGGGAGGGGGAGAGAGAGGGGGGGGAGAGAGAGATAGAGGGAGAGAGGGGAGAGGGGAGAGGGGAAGGGGGAGGGGGAGGGAGAGAAGAGAGGGGGAGGGAGGGGGGAGAGAGGGGGAGGGGAGAGGGGGGAGTGGGGGGGGAGGGAAAAAGAAGGGGGGGGAAAAGGTGGGGGGGGGAAGGGGTTGGGGGGGGGGGGGGGGGGGGGGGGGTTTTGGGGGGGGGGGTTTTTTTTTTTTTTTTTTTTGGGGGGGGGGGGGGGGGAAAAAAAAAGGGTTTTTTTTTTTTTTTTTTTTTTTTTTTTTCCCCCCTTT
>NC_069406.1:89200726-89205726 GCF_026875155.1 Cherax quadricarinatus | reverse complement strand
ACTCTCTAGTTGAGGTTTCTGGGGTCGAGACTCAGTCCTCATGGCCCAGAGTGTATGTGTGTGCACGCGTGTGTGTGTGAGCACGTCAGATGTTTATGTCCCAGGACATACAATTCACCTCTGTGTATCCGTAATACTAATACAATACCATTAACACTGAGAGTAATTCTAATAAATTATAATACTAGCGTGTGTTAAAGTCATTCTTTCACCCAGTATGTACTCCTTTTACTACTCATGTGTACCCAATATGCTTCTCCAGATTGTATGTCTTTGTGTCCTAAAAACATTATCTCTCGAAAAAAACCGCCGTTGTCAGGGGCTTAATCATCCTGCCTATTCCTTGGCTCCTACAAATATTATCTTCATACTACTTGCTAGGTGTTGTGTGTATGATAATCCCTCTGGAGCACAGGGTTTAGATAGCGAGCTACAGTGATCATAGGGCCGCGTCTACTACTCAAAACCTCCCGCACCACAACAGGTGATTTGTACGTTTATTCCTCAGAGGGGGACGTCCATCGAGATTGCCTGATGTACGATGCTCGCTGTACGATGCACGCTGTACGATGTCGCTGTACGCTGACTCGTGCACCTCGCCCTTCGCGCTTGACTTCTTCAACTATTCTTTCTCGTTGCCCTTTTGAGTCCTCATTTACCAAACTTCTCACTTGTATACTTCTAACTTTTATAATTTACACTTCACTTTTGGTAAGTACAATTCTTATTTGTGATGAAAACCAACCTGTTATGGCGGCGCTACTCCCTCAGGCCTACTGCTAGCCACACCTTACTGGTTGCTTCTAGATGCTAAAAAACACGCCCTAAAAGCACTAAGTTCTCGTCGGAGCTGGCGCTTGTGACCCACTTACACTAGTGTGTGTGTGTGTGTGTGGGTGTGTGTGTGTGTGTGTATGTGTGGGTGTGTGTATGTGTCGTGTGTGTGTGTGTATGTGTGTGTGTGTGTGTGTGTGGTGGGTGTGTTGTGCTGTGTGTGTGTGTATGTGTGTGTGTGTGTGTGTGTTGGGTGTATGTGTTTATGTGTGTATTGTGTGTGTGTATGTGTGGTATGTGTGTGTTGTATGTGTGTGTGTATAGTACTCGCCTATTGTACTAACTATTTGTGGTTGCAGGGGTCGGAGTCACAGCTCCTGGCCCCGCCTCTTCGTGATTGGCTATTTGGTCCTCTCTCTCCCTGCCCATGAGCTCTATCATTACTCGCTTAAAACTATGTATGGTTCCCCGCTCCAGTACGTCACTTTCTCGGCTATTTCACGGCCTGACTACTCTTTGATGGAAGAAATACTTCCTACATCCTTTGATTCATTGAGGTCTTTAACTTCATTTGTGACCTCTTGTGTCTGTGTCCCTTCTCTGGAACATCCCCGTATTTCGTTCCCCTTGTCTATTCCGCACAGTATTTTAATATGTCGTTATCATGTCTCCCATGACCTCCTGTCGCCTCCAGTGTCGTCAGAGGCGATTTCCCTCAACCTTTCTTCGTTAAGACATCCCCGTAGCTCTTGGACTAGTCTTGTTAGCAAACCTTTGCACTTTCTTAATTTCTTGACGTGTTGACAGTGTGGTGGTTCCAAACTGGTTCTGCATACTCCAGTATGGGCCTGACGTAAATGTATACAGTTCTTAAGCGAACCCTACTGAGGGATTATTCGGGAATGCTATCGTAGGTTTGCCGTATGCTGCAGCAGTTATCTGATCTGATTTATCTGCGCTCAGGAGATATGTTCGGTGTTATGTCAACCCCAGATCTTTTTCCTTGGAGTGAGGTTTGCAGTCTTTGGCCATCTAAAATATTTGTGTCTGCGGTCTTCTTTGCCCTTCCCCATCTCATTGACTTTGCATTTGGCAGGGTAATTCAAGGAGCCAGTTGCTGGACCAGGCTTGTAGCTCTCAGGTCTCTTTGTAGTCCTTCCTGATCCTATCCGATTTGATTCTTCTCATTAACTTCGCATCATCATGCAATCAAGGACACTTCTGAGTTCTATCCCTTCCGTTATGTCGTTCACTCATTATACCAAGAACAGCACAGGTCCTACGGTATGACCATGTGGCAACCGCTTGTCACAGGCGCCCACTCTGACACCTCGTCGCGTACCATGACTAGTTGCTCCTGTCAGGTATTCTCTGATCCATTGCAGTGCCTTTCTGTTATGTGTGCCTGATCCTCTAGCTTTTGCAGTAACCTCTTGTGAGGAACTGTGTCGAAGCCTTCTTGCAGTCCAAAAATATGCAGTCGATCCACCCCTCTCTCTCTTGTCATTACTTCTGTCACCTTGTCATAAAACTCTAGTAGGTTTGTGACACAGGATTTTCCTTCCCTGAAACCGTGCTGGTTGTCAATTTACACTTGTTTCTTTCCAGGTGCCCACCACTCTCCTCTGATGATCTTCTCCATGACCTTGCATACTATACACGTTAGTGATACAGGTCTGTAGTTTAGTGCCTCATGTCTGTCTCCCTTTTTAAAAATTGGGACTACATTTGCCATTTTCCATACCTCAGGGAGTTGCCCAGTTTCAAATGATGTGTTGAAGATCTTTGTTAATGGCTCACACAATATCTCTGCTCCCAAAAAAAACCATACCCCGGCCGGGATTGAACCCGCGGTCATAGTCTCAAAACTCCAGCCGTCGCGTTAGCACTGGACAGCTAGCCACAATAAGATTCATCCAACTAGGTATATTCTTACACCATAGGAAAGTTAGCACAGGCACCTCTGTGACCACAAATGCAAACTTTTTAACAGACGAATCTCCAGGCTTAGCGTGGCCGTGACGAACTCTAGCTCAAGTCCCTTCACTGCCAGATCTAACATGACTCAAGAAATCGTAATGACACGATTGCAAATAAACCATACCCCGGCTAAGCTGGTCAGTGGCTAACGCGACGGGCTGGAGTTTTGAGACTCTATAGACCGCAGGTTCAATCCCGGCCGGGGTATGGTTTATTTGCAATCGTGTCCATTACGATTTCTTGAGTCATCTCTTGCTCCTCTTTAAGGACCATGGAGAGATGTTGTCTGGTCCACAGCCATTTGAGGTAGTCAAGTTCGCCATAAGCAGCTTCTTCATCCTTTGGTTAAATGTACCTTATCCAAGCACTTGCTGTGTGCATTACCTGTGCTGATTTCCTGGAGGTCCTAAATGGTTTCCACTGTAAATACCTCTTTAAATCTTGGTGTTGAGCCTCCT
This sequence comes from Cherax quadricarinatus, assembly GCF_026875155.1. Taxonomy (NCBI): domain Eukaryota; kingdom Metazoa; phylum Arthropoda; class Malacostraca; order Decapoda; family Parastacidae; genus Cherax; species Cherax quadricarinatus. The sequence continues at coordinate 89,202,514 of NC_069406.1, read as the reverse complement.
GACATTACCTCTTGGTCGTCTTCTTGTGAATTCCCCATCACCACTTCCTCAGTCTTGTTTACCCTGGTACTTGACTGTTGTTTCTTCCTGAATGTGGCTGTAGTAGATCAGCTTCGGGTCAGTACTTTACTTTTGATATGCTAAGTCTTTTTCAATATTGTCTTCTGAGCCTCCCCTTTTATCTGTGCATATTCGTTTCTGGCTCTTCGGCTGGCTGTTTTTCTTTTATTTTCCTGAGTTCTCTGTCTTCTGTTACCTTTCCATCTCTAGTACACTAGTTTTTGCTCCTACACCTTTGGGTGACAACGACTCGTTCTGTTTCTTCCCATTATTTATGGTTTCCCTGGGAACAAAAACCTCTCGCTGCCGCCTTGCATTTTGTTGATACATTGTCCATCATTTCTTGTTACTGGTTTTCTGTCGTTCCTCCTCTCCAACTGACTGTCTTGAAGCGAAGTTCTCATGCCTGAGTAGTTCCCCCTTTGTAGTTTGGTTTTTCCCAGCCTATTCCTGCTACTCTCTCCACTTGGAGCTCAACTATGTAGTCGAAGCACAGAACCACATGATCACTAGCTCCCAGAGGCCTTTCATACATGATACCCCGATGTCCGAACTACTCATGGTGAATACAAGGTCCAGCCTTGCTGGTTCATCCTCTCCTCTTCTCTGGTAGTGTCTCTAACATGTTGATGCATGAGGTTTTCCAGTACCACATCCATCATCTTGGCTCTCCATGTTTCGGGACCCCCATGGGGCTCCAGGTTTTCCCAGTCAATCTCCTTGTGATTGAAATCACCATAACTAGTAACTTTGCTCCCCCCATGTGTGCTCTCCTGGCCACCTCGGCTAGTGTGTCGATCATTGCTCTGTTGCTCTCATCGTATTCTTCTCTTGGCATCCTGCAGTTCTGTGGTGGGTTGTACATTACTGCAATTATCACTTATGTCCCTCAGAATGGATTGTTCCTACTAAGTAGTTCCTTTTCGCCCATGCCATCCATTCCTTCCATTTTCTCAAAAATCCACTGTTTTTTAATGAGCAGTGCAACTCCTCCTCTCCCTCTCCTCCCTCTGTCTTTCCTGAGGATTTGGTATCCGTTATGGAAAGATTGAATTTGTTATTATTTGGTGAGTTTTGTTTCTGTGATTGCTATTTGTCTGGGGATATCTCCTTGATTCTTTCGTGCCACTCCTCATACTTGTTTGTTATTCCATCTGCATTTGTATACCACACCTTCAACTTCTTTTCTAAGACTTGTGGTCTGGGAGGTATATTGGGGTTGGGGAAGTGGGGACCTGGTAAGGAACTATGGGTTGTTGTTGTGGGGGTGGAGTTTGTATGTAGTGGGTGGGGGCATTGGATGTGGCATGGGTGTTTTGATTTAGAGTGTTTGGTTGCACTGGGGTTGACCATGGTTGGGAGGCTTCTATAGGAAGTTGTGAGGGAGGCTGTATTTGATCTTCTTCCTGGGTCTGGGATCTCCTGTCTGTCTTCTCCATCCCCTCTCTTTCCTCCTTTCGCCTTTGTACTATCTCTCTCAGTTTCTGCCTTTCTTCTTGTGTTCTGTCGCGGTCGAGATACACCTTCCTCTATGCCAGCATGTCCCTTAATCGTGCTTTCTCTGCAGATCTGGTCCGAGTCGCTTCTGCTTGAAGGTCACTTTCACTGGCCGGGTCTTTTTTTTACAAACCCCTATTCTCCGAAATTTTCCAGCTGGGTCATGTCGTCTTCTTCTATTGCTTTCATGATGCTTTCAATTGCCTTTTTTCCCGGGGTTTTTTTTTTTTT
>NC_069406.1:89174518-89200226 GCF_026875155.1 Cherax quadricarinatus | reverse complement strand
CCTCAAACGAAATTTTAGATCTTTATTGGGGAATTCTTTTCCCCCTTTGGGGCATGCAAATCCACAGGAAAATGGACTCCCCTCGCTGCTGACCCCCGCTACTTAAAGCCATTTTTCCCCCATTCGATTTATTAAAGTTAGGATGCCCAAACGACCAAGGTTGGGGGACTTTTAGAAAAGCAAGTGTCGCAGAAGTTTTAAAAAGTAAAAAATTGCACGGTTTTCCAATTTTACAACATTGGTTTCTTGAAATTCATTACAAACCAAAACTATTTTAGTTTTTTTAAACAAGTTAAATTTTTTTCCAACAAAAGGTCTTTGAATTTAACAATTTAACTCCCACTTCAGTCTGGAGATTTTGGGGAAGGTTAAAATACCAACATTTGGGTCACCTATCTCAAAGAATATTAAAGATCATATTTTGTTTAAATTTTTTTAATTTTTGATGTATGCAAAACATGTCGGGATGTTTCTTTTTGCCATCCTCCGAGGGGATTAAAAACCCTAAACTTGTTTCTGTGTATTTTTCACCTAAAAAGGGTTTGGTTTAGATATTCCTGCAAGGGAAAAAGGGGGATCCTAATTGGGAAATATCGAGATCTTCATCAAAATTACAGAAATTTTGTTTAAATCCCCTTTTTAGTTTTGTTTTTTTTTTTAAACAAAAAAAGGGAAAAGCCTTAAAACAGCAGAAAAGGAAAGAAGGATGTAGTTGGACCTTTTTGAGAGTGTAGTGTGACCGGGGATGTATAGTGTGGACCGGTGATGTTAGTGCGGACCTGGTGGAGTGTAGTGTGGACCTGGGAGAGTGTTTGTGTGGACCCGGTGAGGGTTGGGAATTTGGAACCCGGTGAATATCTGGACCCGGTGAAGGTAGTGTGGACCTGGTGAAGGTAATGTGGACCTGGTGATGTGTGTTGAACTGGTGAGAGTGTAGTCTGGACAGGTAGAGTGTAGTGTGGACCTGGTGAGAGTGAAGTGTGGACCTGGTGAGTGTAGTGTGGACCTGGTGAGAGTGTAATGTGGACCTGGTGACAGTGTACATTGAACCTGGTGAAAGTGTAGTCTGGACCTGGTGAGAGTGTAGTGTGGACCTGGTGATAGTGTAGTGTGCACCTGGTGAGAGTTAGTGGGGCCCCTGGTAAGGATGAGTTTGGGACCGGGTTGAGTGTAGTGTGGACCTAGTGAAAAATGTAGTGAGGACTGGTGAGAGTGTAGTTTGGACCTGTGAGTGTAGTGTGGACCTCGTGAGAGTGTAGTGTGGACCTGGTGAGTGTAGTGTGGACCTGCGGGAGTGTAGTGGGGACCTGGTTAGAGTGTAATCGGGACCTGGTGAAAGTGTAGCCTAAACCCTGGTGAAGTGTAGTGTGGACCTGTGAGAGTGCATTCTGGACCAGGTGAGAGTGTAGTCTGGACCTGGTGAGAGGGTAGAGTCGATCTGGTGAGAGCTAGTGTCGACCTGTGAGAGTGTTTGTGACCTGGTGGAGTGTATGTGACCTGATGAGAGTGTACTTTTGGACCTGGAGAGAGTGTGTGTGGACCTGGTGAGAGTGTACTCTGGACCTGGTGAAAAGTGTACTCTGGACCTGGTGAGAGTGTATCTGGACCAGGTGAGTGTAGTCTGGCCCTTTGGGGGAGAGTGTAGTGTGGATATGGTGAGAGTTTAGTCTATGCTGGTGAGTGTAGTCGGGACCTGGTGAGAGTGTAGTGTCGACCTGGTGAGAGTGTAGTCTGGACCTGGTGATAGTGTCGTAAGGACGTGAAGTGTATAAGGCCCTGGTGAGAGTGCAGTTCGACCTGGAAGAGTGTAGTGTGAACCTGGTGAGTGTAGTCTGGACCTGGTGAGAGTGTAGTCCTGGACCTGCGAGAGTGTAGCCCGGATCTGGTGAGGGTGTAGTGTAGACCTGGTGAGTGTGTAGTCTGGACCGGGTGAAGTGTAGTGTGGACCTGGTGAGAAGTAGTGTGGACCAGGTGATAGTGTAGTTTGTACCTGGTGAGAGTGTAGTTGGGCCTGGTGAGAGTGTAGTGTGGACCTGGTGAGAGTGTAAGGGGTGGGGACCTGGTGAGAGTGTAGTCTGAACCTGGTGAGAGATTGTCTGGGCCAGGTGATAGTGTAGTTTGGCCCTAGTGATGTGTAGTGTGGACCTGGTGAGAGTGTAGTGTGGACCGGTGAGAGTGTAGTGTGGACCTATGAGTGTAGTTTGGACCTGGTGAGAGTGTAGTGTAAACCTGGTGAGGTGTAGTCTGGATCTGGTTCCGAACTAGCTCTCGAAAAGGTCGAACTTCCTTAAAAATGAGACTTTTCAAAAAAAAAATTACATAATGATATAGATTTTTTTGTTGACAATGATAGAGATTTTTACTTTTGGATCAAAACTAAACTTAAAAATCTCACCTAACCAAACTAAAACTAACGTATTTTTTTTAGCTGGGGAAATATACTACAAAGGTAAATTAAAATGTACTTAATTTTCTTAAAAAAAATAATTTTATAAAATTTTTTCATTTGGTCAATTGTTTTTTTCGCAAATTTATGGAAAAAAACAAATTTTCATTAGTTTTTCGGCAGGGGGCAAAATTTTGCCGCCCTTGGCCAAACTAAACACTTTGGGCTTTTTCGTCCCAAATCTGAAAAGTTTTCATAATAGTTAGTACTAAAAGGGAATTACATTTCCCAAATGTCCATTAATATCAAAATTAAAAAAAATTTGTTAATTTTCCCCAAAAAAGGGAACTCTAAATTTGCTTCTTGAATCTACAGCAAATTTTTACCGCCCAAAGCTCCATTTTGCGTATTACTCTCAAAGGGTTTAGCCCCTTTTTTTTGAAAGAGTGTATACGGCAGTAGGGGGTTTGCTCAAATTGGGACGTATATCTCTTGCCTATTGGAGGGATTCTCCTTCAAAAGGCGCTCCCTCTGAAGAAAGAGCAAAGAAATATGGAGTCAAATTTCCCTTCAGCACAGAGTTTTAACCGAAACCGAAATTCATTTATTCTTAATATAGCGCAGGTAGAACCTGAAATCACCCGGAATTTCTGATTGAACGTAACCAAAAATTTTTACGAAAACCTTCCATGGCTGGATCTTAATAAAATTTTTTTCCCTTTTTGGGAAAAATGGAAGAAACCTTCCCGTAATTTTTTTGTGTACCATTAAGAAGTTTTAAATTTTAAACCCATTGTGCACCTTTTTAAATAGCTTTTTTTAAAACTTAAAACCTTTTGAAACAACCCCTTCATTTAAGTTTTAGTTTCAAGTCATTTTTTTTTAAATTATAGTGTAAAAATATATTATGTATATATTAGTGTTTAAATTATCATAATAAAAAATTTAATTAAAAATGCAGAATAATTTTTTTTTAAAAATTTTTTCGTTCAAGTAATTGAGATTAAAATTTTGTGATTAAAACCCAAAAGTAATTAAAATTTTGAAATTTAAAATTTTTAAAATAAACGTAATTACCCCAGGGGAACAGGGAAATTTTTTAATCTGAACATAACCATCTATAGGGGTGAGCAAAAATAATTCCGAAAATTTTTAGTATTACTGTTTTTGGGACAAATTTTCTCATACTTTTTAAATACAATAATTTTTGGGTTATTCATTTTTAGGGGAATATAAAAAATATATATAAAAATATTATAAATTTAATAATATATATATAATATTAAATATATAAAAAATATATATAATATATATAAAAATTTTAATACACTAGGACCTATGTCCTCAGTGTAAATAACGGGGGATGCGGGAAAAATTTTTTAAATATTTCTTCCGGGGCCTTTTTAAAATTTTCCGGTTCCCCCTGGTTTACCCCAAATTTTTTTTAAAAAAAACTAATGTGTATGGCTTACAAAATTTGGAAAACAAAATTTAAAACATTTGTTGATGGTAAAATTTGATATTGGGATAAAAAAACACATAAGGTTTGGGGGATGTTGCCCAACAACTGCATAAAACCCCATACCTGCAAGTAACCCCTGCGGGAAGCGTCCCCAAGAAACAACACCACTGAATTTTTTACCCCACCTCCTAAGTATCCTTCGATGTATTCTTTCTCCATGAGGGGGGGCGTCCTTGATTTTTCGGGAAAACAACAGGGAAAGTTTTGACTTGTTCCATTGTTTTTTAAGTTTTTTTTTTTTTTATTTCTTTTATTGACTGCCAGATTAATAATCAAAAAATTGGTGACTAAACCATATTAAAAACCAACTTTTTATCATTTTTATGGGATATAAAAGAATTGCAGAATAAAAGAAGGAAAATTTTTTTGAGAAAGAGACATTTTTTTTTTTAATTTTTTGAAAATTTTTTTTAATTTCATATATAAAATGAAAATTGAGGGAAGTTTTTAAAAGACATTATATTTTTTCAATTGCCCAAAGCTTAAACAATGTTTCCCGGATAGAATTACTCTAAAAAATTTGTTTTTTTTGGGAAAAAGACATTTAAATGTATATTTAAAGGAAAATTTATTGAAGGAAACGTTTCCCCCCACGAGTGGCTTTTTTCAGCCCCTTATAAAGTTTCCCATATTTTGGGAAAAAAATTTTTATCAACCCTTCAACGTTTGGGTTTTTCAAAAACCATCATCAAAACTTTTTTGGGATGGTAGAAGTAACTCGGGGCCAAACATTTCCTTTAATAAATGTCCTGAACTGTAAAAAAGTGTCTTTCCCCACATCTTTTTGCCCATCACCAAAACATTTCCTCATTTCCTCTTTGTTTTTCCAAGAGCTGTTAAAATTGTTCAGGAAGGGTGTGAAGTAACCTGAAGTAACCCAAGATTTTCCTTTATATAAAAGGGTTGTTATTTTAGGTGATCAAAGGGGACCTTCTCTTTTTTTTTCCAGGCCCTCATAGACGTAAAGGTGATTTAAAGTTTTTTTTACGGAATTTGGGGAAAGGACCAAACACACACACACACGCAAACACATACACACACATATATATGGGACCGACAACTGCAACCTAAAAACAAGGGGGTTTAAAACTAGGTGAGTAACCCCACACACACACACAACACCACACACACACACACACCACACCATTTTTTAAAAAACCCGCCCTTAAAAATTTTTTTTTTAAATTTATGCATTTTCGAAAATATTGCAAACTAGCGAACTAGACGAGTAAACTAATGTTCCCTGCCCTCCACTTAAAAAAAAACCGGGGGGGGGGTTTCCCAAGAGCCCGTTTTCCCCCACCCCAGTCCACGAATGCCCATTTTGGTTTTTTAAAAGTTTCACTAAATATTTAATAAAAATTAAATTAAACAGGGCTAACTAACCAGATTAATGCAAGTGTTGTTTGCTCCTCTAACTTGGATTTGTTTAAATATGGATAAAAAGGCAAATTAAATTTGTTTTATATATAATAAAATATAAAAAATATATATATATAATATATAAATATATATATAAAATAAAATATATATAAATATATATATAAATAAAATATATAATTTAAATTTATAAAATATATATATATAAATTATATTATATATATATATATATTATATAAAAAATTATAATATAATAAAAATATTAAAAATATTATATATATATAATAAATATATATATAATTATATATATAAATATATATAATATATAAATATATAAAATTTTTATATGTATATATATAAAATAATAGATATATAAATATAAAATAAAATTATATATATTTTTATAGGGAAAGTAGGGGAATTTTTTTTCTCAGGGGGGGTTACCCCTTTTTTAAGGGGCCTTCTACAGGGCGGTGTACCCGGGTTTAGGGGCCTTCTAAAAGGGGCGTGTACCGGTTTGGGCCCTTTCTACAGGGCGGGGGTATCCGTCTGGGAAAACCACCGCTGGAGGGTCACCTTTTCACACCTAGGTTTTTTTCCCGGGTTTTTAAAACCATGCCTCGCCCCGAGACTACCTCACCCTTAAACCCCCCAACCAATCCCAAACCCCCACCCCCCACGACCCCCCCCCCCCCCTCGCAAACCCCCACCACCCGCGCCGCGCCCCCGCGCCCCCCGCCCCCCGCCCCCGCCCGCGCGCCCGCCCCCGGCCCCCCCCGCGCGCCCGCCCGCGCCCTTCGCGAGCCCCGCCCGCGCCTTCCTGCTGCCCTTCCGCAGCGTCATCCCAACGGCCCCCGCCCTTCTTTTTTTTTTTCTTATAACCCCCAAGGATAAAGGGTTTTTTTGGATCCCCCTATGGGTTTTCGATTTTCCTCCATCTCCTTGGTTTGGGTTTTTGCTTTCCCCCCCCAATGGGGTTTTCAAAATTCCTCGGATCAATTTTTTTTGGAATCCCCCCTTGGGGTTTTTCGAAATTCCCCAAATCCCCTTTGGGTCTTTTTTTTTTTGGATTCCCCCTATGGGGGTTTTCGAAATTCCTGGGATCAATTTTTTGGGAAAATCCCCCTCTTTTTTTTTTCAAAATTTCCCTCCTGGGATCAAGTTTTTTGGAACCCCCCCCCTCGGGGGTAAGCATTTTTTACTACAGCCCTAAACTTCTTCCCCTTATTATTTTAAAGGGAACTAAAATTTTTCCTCTCATTAATTTAAAATTTGAACAAAATTTTTCCCTCTCATTAATTTAAATGCCCCAAGGGAAGGGGTGTTTACTGGGCGGTCAGGGGACGTCAAACATACAAAAAAAAATCTTGTCAAACTTCCCCCTATGTCAGTGAGGGTCAGGGTGATACCGCGCAAAAACATTTGAATCAGGTGGGCCCCCATGTCAGTGACGTAAAGCGCCCACAGGCTGAATCTTGTCGATCCTTTTAGTAATAAGGGGCCAAAATAGTGACGCCCACACATACAACGAATCATTTTCGATCCTTTCGTTCATTCAAGTTAAAAAGGGGGACACATAACATCATAGGAAACTTTTTCTTTCATCAGAAAGACACATTTCGGGATAAAACAATACACAAATTTTTTTTTTTCATTATTTATTATACGGGCCATTCATTTCTGGAAATAAAAAACAAATAAAAATTCTTTAAAAAAAAAAGCTACATTCATTGACTAAAATCAACGTAGAGTAATTTTTCTTCCCCTTGTAAATTTCTGTGCTTTTGTTCAGGGCCACACTTCTTCCTCATCTGTTATAAAAAAACCCTTCTGGGGGGAAGTTTGGTGGATAATAAAGGGGGGAAACCCCAAAACCATCCCCATGAAGAAATTTTGGGGAAATTTTGGTCAAAAAAATATTCCATCTCGCCCCATACGCTTTTATCGCAAAAAAAAACTACAAAACCCCTCCCACTCATATGAAACTGGGGGAAGGGTCGACCCCGGCGGGGGTTTGGTTTCCCAATATCCTGGAAATGGGCGTAACACCCAACCACCTAAAAGGGGGAGGACACCCAAAACACCCCATGAGGTTGGGGGAAAGAAGTCTCGTTGGTAGGAGGGGTACCAACAAAACTCCATAGGGAGGGGTGGGAGGCTGGGTGGATCTCGCGCCTAACAACCCCCCATAAACTAAACAAATCATTTGCTCCTGTGGGGTTTTGGGTTTTTTCGCGAATAAGTTCCAAAAAAGCGCTTTAAATTTTTCGCATCTGGCAAAGAAAAAAAAAATTCTGATTAGAAAAAGGGAAAAAAGGCCCATATCTTTAATTGAAATTAAAAAAAGTTTTTTTGGGTTTTAATACTTAAACCCTTCTAAAATCTTTTAAATTTAAAAAAAAAAAATTTTTTTTCAAAAATAGAACAAATAATAACAAAAATAAACTTCCCTTTAACCGCAGGGGGAAATTATTCCGCCATACACGGGGATGCAGTCTTCTCCCCCTCCTCGAAAGACCCCTCCAAGGGAAGTATTTAAAATTTGGGATTCACCCTTTGCCCCCCAATTTGAATGACAGTAATCCCAAAAAAAAATTGACCCAGCGGGGGCATTTTAGCAGCGTTATAAACCTTTTTCGCCCCCCCTCAAAACCTTTTGGGCCCCGCCTCAAAACGCCTCTCCCCCCCACCGTTTTAAAAATTTCCCAATTTTTTTAAAAAAACAGTTTTTCCCAAAATTTCCCCACTTTAAAATTTTAATTACAAATACACTTGAACAGGGGGGGGGGTATATTAAAATGCCTAATGCAAAATTTTAAATTAAAAATTGGCTTTCTTTTTTAATTTTCTCCCAAAAATCTTTAAACAAAAAAGGTAAAAAATTTTTCTTGACGCTAAAAATTTGTTAATTTTATACACAAAATATATGCATATAAGCCGCACACCAATGATTTTTAAAGGGGGGGGGGGTTTGAATCCTCTGATTAAACCGTACATGAAAATTTCTCTTGTATATAATTTTCTCTATAAAATTTTGTATAATTTTTTTAAAATCCACCCCGAAACTATCTAAATATAATAATATGTATTTGTTCAAATAAATAGTAATCCAATGCCCCATTTTTTTTAAACTTGATCTTTAAATTATATTAATGATAAAAATTTCCCGGGCTTATCTTTTATCCTCAAAAATAACTTCATTTATATTTTTTTGGCGGCAAAACACCCCAAATACGAGGCATATCCCCCCGTATAATTTTTAAAGGGGCAATATTTTTTTCTTCAAAATTTAAATGATCAAAATTTCGCGTATGCACTATCACTTTTTCAATTTTCTTTTATTTTTTAAAATCGCAAAAAGTTTCACCAAAACATCAGAAAAATTTCTTTTTCTCATCTTTCGTTTTCCCAAAATTGTCAAAATTCTTTCTCAAATTACCTTTCTTCTCGACAAAATATAGCTTTTCTTAAACCTTTTCACTTCTCGGGTCAACACCTAATATATTTCGCCTTGGAGAAAACCCCTTAAATGTAATCAATGATAAATCCCAAACCAGAGATTTCAAGGTACGTAATATAACCTACTCCGGGGGTAGGGAACTTACGTAAAATTTTTAAGAATTTTTTTCCTAAATTAATTGAAACCCCCCCGAAAGGGGTTTAAAAATCTTCATTTGAAAATATATGGAAAAAAAATTTAAAATCCCCCAAACATTTTCCCTTCATATAACTAATATAATAAATATCTTTTTGGGGAAATGACTTGCCCCCCAAGGATTATTTTGCGATAAAAACGGGTGTTTGATTAGATGTCAAATAAGATTTAAAAAAATGTCTTCTTAACAGTTTTTTCCAAAAACCCCTCCCGGGTTTCCCCTCATGTTTGGGAATTCAGGGCAATTAATGCATTCTTTATAGGGAATAACTTTTTTCGTTCCAAAAATTTAAGGGAATTAATATTATATTTAGTTTTTTTCCGTTTAAGGGAGTCAAAATTTTCCCAAATCCGGCGGGGGAATTTGCAACCCCCAATCTCAATCGACATTCGCACTACCCCGGGAATTTTCCGTGAAAACAAAACTCACACCCAAAGCATAAAAAGGGAAACAAGTATTTTAAATTCATTCGTTAATTTAAAATTCGTCTTTCTTTAAATCATCTAAATCAGCTGTTGTAATAGTACTACTTTTCTGTGTCTTTTTTACGAAAGAATGCTATTCTTCCCAATGTATCTAATTTTGATGGGGAAAAAATGCTTTTAAAACAGTTTAATATAACCCGTATATGAATAAAATGGATTCATTTTTATAAGTTGTTCATTGAGATACAAACACACAGATTTGAAAAATTTTCTGAAATTATAGAGTTTCACAAAAAATACCTTTTCTCATCTCCCAATGGGACTCCCCTCCTCATTTGATAAATTTAAAGTTTAATTTTCCAAAAACCAGAAATCGTTAAAAACTAAAAAATGACCTTTTTGAAATTTTGGGAATTTTAAATTTTGAGAAATTTTTTCAGATCCTTTATTTTTGGTAATACTTTACCTTTCCCTCTAGCTGCATTGAGGTTTAAAAATGGGGAGTCCTGGTAAAATTTTTTTAACCATCAGTTATGGAATGAAAAAAATGGGGACGGGGGCGTTGATCCCCCTGGTGTAACGTAAAGAGCACCAACCCAAAATCCCAACAATATGACAGTTAACAATAAAAATAAAATTAAATTTTAAAAATTCCCCGTTTCCCTTTTTTTAAAAAAAATTTTAATCGTTCAAACCAATTTTTTTTTCTACTATCCCCCGGATTAAAAAACTTCTTCCGACACCCTTCAATGTTTCTCGCCCCTATTTCTGCAGAATTTTTTAAAAGCAAAAACCATTAAATTTAAAATCGTTTTAACACATTTTGCCCGTATTTTAATACCCCGGGGGCAAAGGTATTCAATAAAGAATGGAATTTCTTTTTCTCCCCCATCCCCCCCGAGAAAAAGACAATTTAAACCTCCCCCCCCCCAAGGGGGGTTTTTAAAAAATAAAAATCAAATTAAACCTGCCCCTTTCAACCCCCGAAATATCAAAGAGTTTCAGGAATGATTCCACGAAGGAGGGGAGAAAATGGTTTTTCATCCTTTTACGGTTCGTTTTAAAATTAACTCAACTTGATCATTTACCCCACGTTTTATAGGGCTTAAATGTAGTACAAAATACAGTAAAACACTTTTCAAAAATATGAATTAAAATTTCCTTTTTTGAAACAGCAGCTTAATACCTCACTTGATCAAATTTTCCTTTTTTTTAAGTGGTTTATAAAATTGTGGGGTCATAATTAGATCAATGTAATTTAAAATCAACTACTCTCCCAAAAGAGATAACCAACTGATGGGCCCAAAAATTTAAAGGGGTCAATCAAATTTGCTATAAATAACATATAATTAATACCTTTATTTTAGGATCCCGGGGGGTTTTAAAACCGGGGCCCCCACACCAAATCCTTAAAATAACCCTTTTTTGGAAAAAAAATACAAAATTTTATTATGAGAACCCGGGGGGCATATCGGCTTTCCTTCTTTATAAAAATTTTTAAACCCCCAAAAAAGCACTTAATACAAAAGGTTTTTTTTAAAATTTTTTTTTTCAAATTAAAATTAAAAACCAAATCCCTTTTATTCCCTGGTTAATTAAACAATTAAAAAAATTTTGGGGTTTTGGGAAAACCCTTTTATTTTTAAATTTAAAAGGACAAAAATTCCTAAATTTTTTTCTTAAAATTCCGTATAAATCAAAAATTTTGCTTAAAATCAATTTTTTTATAATATTTATTTTTAAAGAGTTCTTTATATGTAAACAACTTCCCCCTTTTTTTTTGCCCGGATATTTAAAGGTTTGGGTAAATTTTATTTTTTTGAGCAAACCCCAAAATCAATTTTATTTAATTTAATTGGGGCATTTAATAATTTAAATTAATAAAAAAGGCCAATGTAAATTTCCAAATAAATTTTAAATTGTATGTAAAACGAAAAGAATTTTTTGCAAAACTCCACTCTTAAAACATAAAATAATTTTCCAAACATTACGGGTTAATAAACTCACCTAAAATTTAAAAATTTTTTCCCCCTTAAAAGCCTCCCTTTGGGGAAAAAATTTTTTCCCCCTTTTCAATTTTTTATTTCCCCAAAAATTTAAAATTAAAAAACCGAATTATTAAAAAAATGGCTTTAAAACCCCAAAGTTTAAAAGAATTTGGATTTTTCTCCTTTTCCCCATTTTTTAAATAAAAAAATTTAAATACAATTTTTAATTAAATCATAATTGGGGGGAAGAAAATTTCTCTCCAAACAAACCGTTTTATGTAATAAAATTTTTTTCCAATTTTATTTCCCCCGAAAAATCTTAAATTTCCTGAATTTAAAAATCGGGGTTTTTCTGGGGTTAAGGAAAGAATGGGGGGCCTGCCCACCAAAAATTTTTTTAAAAAATTTTTAAAACAAAATTAAAGCCTTAAAAAGAATTTACCACCTCCACCCCCCCAAAATTTTTTCCTTAAAACCCCCCTTGATTTTAATAACTAATTTTTTTTCCCCCATCATCAAGTTTTAAAATTAAAATTTTTTTTTTATTCACCCCCAATAAATTTACCCGCTAGGGGGGTTAAAAAGGATAAAATGCCCAAGAAGACCACCCCATCCTTTCCCAAAAATTTTCTTTTTAACCCAAAAACCGGGGGTTTTCCCTTTTTAATAATGATTTTTTGGGGCGTAAACTTATTTTAAAAATCCAAAAAATTTTTTTATCTTAAATAATCCGGAAATTTCCCCCCTGAATACAAATTATTTTTTTTTCCCAAAAAACCTTTTTTAAAAACCTTGATTTTTTCGTTTGGGGCTTTTTTAAGGGGAAAAGGGAATTTTTTTTTTTAAATTTTTCCCAAAATTAAATTTTTTCTTTAAATTTAAAAAATCTTCCCTCTTTTTAAAACAAAATTTTTTTAAAGTTTTTTTTTTTTTAAAAATCATAACCTTTATAAGATACCAAAAAAATGCTAATTCCCCAATTTTTTTTTCGTTTCAATACTCTTTCCCATAATAAATTTTTGGAGGGGGTATATGGGGTCAATTTTTTCCCCGATAAAAAAATTCCTTTTTAAACTTTTTTTCCTTTTAACCTTTTTAAAAATATGTTGTTATAGGTTTAAATTATTAATTCTATATATTTTAAATATTTTCCCCTGTATTTTGTGTGTGAAAACCCCCGGGTTAAAAGCGGAAAATCGCTAAGAGTCCTCTTGTTGTGTCCCAAAAGCCAATTCTTTCTGAATTTGTTTCTTTTTGGGGTCTCCAATTTTTTTAATTTATCCGAAACTGATTCCCCTTTTATCCTTCAATGAACGTAATACCCGGACTTGCAATGGGGTTTACCGCCCAACCCCGAGTGCGGGGAAAGAATTATTACCCCAAACTACTAATTCATTTAACCCTTTTGAAAAAATTAAATTAAAGGGGACTTGTCATATACTTGAAAAATTTTTCGTTTCATCGTTTGCAAACCTCTCTCTGCAAAAGGGAAACTTTTTTTTTCTTTCCCAAAAAAAACATTATATAAAATTTTTTTAAGCAACTCCCGCAGATAATTTTGTACCTGTTTATTTAGAAAATCCCCCGCCTTTTTCTGTAAAAAATCTCGAAAATAAATTTTTCGCCTTTTCATTCTCCAATATGTTTTGTAATGGGGTAAAATGCTCGGGCCGTCTTTCTTTTTTCAAAGAGTACTGCTTGAAATATCTTGAAAAAACATCGAAACAACACAGAATTATTTATATCCATCCCTTATAACTGGATAAATTTTGACATATCAAACCCCAAAAAAAAAGTTAATAAACTCTGGGGTTTTGGGGCAATTTTTTTCCTACGAGGAATTCTTAAAGGGTTTAAAAATGTATAAAGTATATTAAAAATTTTCTGAATTTAAGAAATTTCTGACCTCTTTCCAAAAGGGTTTTGGACGGATCGATCTTTTTTACACGTATAAAAAACTTTTTTACACCAGAGAATGACCCAGCAGATCCAAGGGTCTCTATAAACCTTTTCAAAATTTAAATTTTTCTCCTTTCCCTTTTGGGAAACAATTTTTGTAGGAATCCTGCCGTAACAAAATTTTGGTTTTGCAACGTAATGCCCTGGTGTATTTAATGCAAGGGCTATGAATAAAAAAACCAAAGGGTGATCCCTTTTTATAGCAGATTTATATATATTTACAAATTTTCCCTTTTTTTTTTTCCGAACACTTGTCGCCCCAAATCTCTACTTTCCAAGATCCCTCATTTTAAAAAAAAGCAAAATGCTGCCCTTTTTAAGCCATGGGACGACTATATCGTTTTCCCCGGAAAAAATATTTTAGTAATCAAATAAGCTTATAAATTTTGATGGGCTACCTTTTAGGGAAAACATTCCCAGAATAATTTCACTGTTACCTGCTTTTAAAAAAAAAGATATCAACAATAATTTTTTTATTTTTATCAGGTGATGCAATGACAATTTTGCGGGGCGATAATATCTTACTTTAAAAATTTTAAATTTTTGATTTTTCTCTGAACTTGTTTTAAAGGGGGTGGATGTTCACCCCGCTTTCATAAAGTTTATAAATTTTCCCCGTGTATAACTTTTATTAATTTTTGGGTGTGAAAAAACGATTGCCACCCATTCGAATAACCCGGGAATGAAGGATAACGAAAAAATATCAACGTCAGCCCGATGTGTATTGGGTTTTCAAGTTCCCAAAATTTTATTCCCCCCTTTTTAAATTTTTTAAAAATCTAAAAGCTTTTCCTTTTTTAAGTTGAATGAACTAAAAAGGGGTGTTTTCCATAGAGAGGCGGCCCTTTTACACTGTAAGTCTTTAAAGGGTTTTCAAATATATTAAAACTTTTTTGTTCAACAAGAGGAAAACAGTTAAAGGGAGCAGGATTGCCCACCAAAATTAGTTGCTTTAGGGTGACGATTGACCAGGTGTTTCAGTAAGGATAACTGGGATTAAATTTTATCCTTGGGTTTACCTTTCAAATTTTAAGGCCCCCGTCTGTCCCCGAGTTGACGCAAAGGGGTTAAAGTTCTACCTTGGGGTGAACCGCCCTTTAAAATGGCGCCTGGGCTGTCCTGAGTTGACCCAGGGGTTTGGTAAGGGGATGAAATTTTCTTTTAAAAACTACCTTAGGGGGTGAACCGCATTAAAAACCATGTTTGGGGTGACCCACAATGATCTCCCCCAGAGTGAGGAAAAGGCTTCCATCCGTGACTGAGCTCATCTTCCCCAATTAAATTTTTTAAAAGAACTAAAAGTTTCCCCCTCATTAAGTTTTAAAGGGGCCTCAAACTTTCCCCCCGCTGAACCCTACAACACTGTCTTTCTGACCTGTGTTGACCCAGGTGTTCATGTTACTTAATTTTAAACCTTTGGTGTGAACCGCATTAAAAAACCATGTTTCGGGGGAGGGGGGCGGCCTAAATAAACTCAAAGAGACACTCAATGAGGACATGCTTCCATCCATCATCCCCGGGCTGACCTTTACTTCCCCCCCCCCCAAATTCCTCCATTAATTTAAAAAACCTCATCTTCCCAAAGCTGAAAACCCCACAACATGGGGAAAAGGTTAAATTGTACTTAGAAAATTTTTTTTTTACATGTTTAATTTTTTTTGAAACAAACGAAATAAAATTTTTGGGGTTTAAATTTTTTTGAAGCATACGAGTTGGGAAAAATTTTTTTGGGTTTAAATTTTTTTTGAAAACCTACGAGTGAAAATTTGGGGTTTGTGCCCTTAATAAGTGAAAATTTTTTAAAGGGGTTAAAAAAGTAATTGGTGAAGAGGGGAATTTTTTAGAAAAATTTTTGTTTTTTTTTCAGGTTTTTAAATTTTTTTTGAAGCATACGAGTGAAAAGTTTTCTGGGAAAGTGCGTTTAATTTAAATGAAAATTTTTAAAAGGGGGAAAACAAATATTCGAAAAATTGGGGAAACATTTGGGGAAAGAAGATTAACGATTAGAAAGCAAACCCTTCGTTGGTAATCGAGAAAGGCGGTGTACCCAAAGCCAAAGAAAGGTTATTGCAATTGGATAATGATTTGGGCACGGTAGATGCTTTTTGGAAAAAGGCATAGAAACCCGGTATTTTAACCAATTTTTTGATCTTTTGTTTTGCTAGTCACTCGAGAAAAGTTTTTTTCTATTCATTGAAATCTTAAATTTGGGTTATGAATTGGATGTTCTTTTTTTTTCCTCTTTTATTGAAAAACTTTAAAAATTTTTGGGTTTTGAATTTGGGTTTTGCTTTTTTTTTCCCCGTTCATTTAAATCTTTTTAAATTTTTTTGGGGTTTTTAATTGGATGTGCTTTTTTTTTCCCCCGTTTATTGAAATCCCTTAAAAAGTAAAAATGAAAAAAATTGGGGAAAAGGGGGACCCCTTTTTACCCTCCATTTAATGGACGTAAAATTTTTTGAAATCTTAATAATTTTTGGGGGGAATTTGGGTATACTTTTTTTTTTTCCCCTCTGTCATTGAAAAACTTAAAATTTTTTTTGGGGTTTTGAATTGGATAAAGCTTTTTTCCCCCTGCAGGGAAAAACACCGGTAGTGTTGGTAAACAACTGCCACTTGGTTGGGGAAGTGCTAGTGTTGGGACCCCACAATGGCCCGGGGGTGCGGGGACTTTCCCGTCCCCATTAATTATGTGAAAGCAACCCACCTCGCATGATCGTTCTGACACGCCCTAATAGGAAGATTAGACCCCAAATTTTTAAAACATATAAACCCCAAAATTTTTAAAAGGGAGACATACAGTGAGGAAAAAAATAAATGTTCCTTCAACTTAATTTAAAAAGAGTTTTTAAAAAATGTATTTACAAGTTTTTTAGGGATTATTTTTTTTTGAACAGATCGAGATTTTTGTATTATAGATCGCCCCTAGCAAAAGTCCCCTCAGAATCCACCCAATTTTAAATTTTTTAAGGGCAAATTTCGCAAAACAAATCGGGGGATGATCAAAAAGGACAATTTTTTGATAAATTTAGCGTTTGAGTTAGTAAGTGAAGAGGAAATCTCTGAAGTATTTGATCGATGGGGGGGAACAATATTAGAAAGATAAAGAGTCAAGTTGCAAGATCAGGAAGGATCTGGGTGGATCAAAAGATCAAATCGAATCTTTCAGTATCGAATATGTTAAAGTAGAATTCAAGTGGGAGTGGGATCATATGTGGCATATCCCGAGAAACGCGAGGGAACCAATAGTATTTAATCCAGAGATTAATGATGGTTTTATGTGTACTGCGTGCTTTTCCCGCCTATAAAATGTCTAAAAAAGAATATGTCATGGGTTCATATTCGCAGAGCAGTTACTACTAAGAGAGGATGTCTTAAATCATGCAAAAACTTCTATAGATGATTTTCCCTTTACGCGTGAATAAGTTAGTATATTAGAGAAGGAAAATAAAGTGTCATTATATGTTTATCAATTAAGAAAGGATCAAATAGGACATTTATGGCTATGTGTCGTAAGGGGAATAAGAAATAATAAGGACATAATTGGCGCGTTATTGTTGAAAGAACGACTTTTGGGTTTTTAAAATCAAAGATTTTGACGGGAAATGTTAGAACGATAATGACAGAAAAAGGTGTAAAGAAGCACTGTCATATTTTTTTTGATAAAGTTTAAAAACACAGGAAGAGTTAGATATCCAGGGAAGATGGATGTTAAAATCAATCAGGTTTCTCGTATTCCCCCCGAAGGAAACAACAGTACACTTTGAAAATTTTAGTCTACGCTTTCCCAAACGAATATATCGGTGTATTTGATTTCCCGAATGTGCATTAGACAAAAACTCTCCCAGCAGGTAAAATTGAGTCTCGTCATAAAGCCATTGCCTATTTGGTTATATTATATTTGATCGCAAAGGAGAAATAGTGTGTATAAAAGAGTTATAAGGGGGAGGATGCTGTTAATCATTCATTTTAAATTTTAGTGGTGAATGAATAAAATAAAGTTTAGAAGACAGTATCAATGAAATCCATATGACAGAGGAGGATGAGATGAGACATATTCTCAGAACCCCTTTGAATTTAAATGTGGTAACACCTTCAAAAAACCCAAAGACAAACATAAACAACCATGACCATACTTTAAATTTCAATAATTATATTGGAGCCTATTGTGCACGTTGTAATATGCAGTGTAAAGACAAGAGAGAGAAATTATTGCTTTTTTGTCATAACATGTCGTATGATTTAGGAATAATTTTAAAGGAATTGAATGTCGATAAATTATAACGTTGAATTCATTCGAAACAAGGATTCAAATTTTTTGAAAGTAGAGATAGGTAAGGTTAGGTTTCAGGATTCACTGTCTTTATTGAATGGATCTCTTTCCAACGTTAGCAGAACAACATATCAAGGCAGGTAAATCCCTGAAATATACAAAAGACTATCCTGGAAAGATGTGCCTCGAGATGTCTTTACCTTTATTATGTAAAGGAAAACAAATTTTGTGTTTATGATTATATTGATAGTTTTAAAAAAAACTCGATGAAACAAAATACCCAGAAAAAGATCATTTTTTTAATTCTTTGAGAAATAGCGCTATCAGCCAAGAAGATTATAACATGCATTGAAAGTGTTTGAGTTGGGTAAATGTAAGACTTTAGGAGATTACTTGATGTTATATCTCAAGACAGATGTTGGTTTTTTTAGCCGATGTCTTCATGGAGTGGCGTAAAACACTCAAGGATTTTATAAGTTAGACGTTAGTAATTAAAAATGTTTACCATCATTCAGTTGGGATGCATTCCTATTGAAAACTAAATGTAAGATTAGATATGATATATTCCCATGAATTATATGACTTGATTAAAGAATCTCAGAGGTGGGTTTACCTGCGCAATTAATCAGTATTTTTAAAGCAGATAATCCCCTAATTAACCCTAATTTTGATGTTGAGAGTGGAATGGGCACTCATATTCTATATCTAGATTTCAATTCTTGTATGCTAGGCGATGGTTGAAGCTCTTCCACAGAATGGTAAACAGAAAATTATCCAATGACGAGAAAAATGCTTTCCTCGATGTGGGATTAATAATGTTTCCGTGAAGGTCAAAAGGGATATTGGATAGAATGTGATACCAAGCACATATCCCCCGAGGTAGCTAGACTCACTGATGAACTTCTTTAATATTATCACATATGAATATATCAGAAGATATGTTATCTCCTTATTGTGAATCTATATTGAAAAATGAAGTAGAAAGATCCCCAAAACTAATGGAAATTAGTGGGCAGTCATTTATCCCCAGAAAAATTTATTTGATCAGTCTAGAATTGTTACAGTTATTACTGGAACTTGGGTTAGAGGTGGAAAAGGTTCATACCATATATGAATATACACAGACAAAATTTTAGAACCTTTCATATCAACTAATATTGCACAAGAACAGCTTTCAAGATGTCCTATCAAGTCAAAAGCCTTTTAAATTAACTAATAACGCCCTATAAGGGAAATCATTTCGAATATTACAAAAATGCGAGAAATAAGATATACAATAATGAAAAGCTTTTTATAGAGCATAAAGATCCTTTTTTAAAAAAATACACACTTTTTAAATAAGATAGAGTGATTTCACATTCAATAAAGATTTTTAGAAGTTAAGCAACCCTTATCTCGGTTTTAAAAATTCTTGAGATACAAAAAAGAAATTGTTCTTTTTTGTAAAAATTTTTAAAACAGTTATGGTGATGATTTAGACTTCTTTATCCCGTACTGACTCGTATATTTTTAGCTTAAATGTAAAATTTGTACACCGAGTTAAAAATTTAACCATTGTTAGGTTATATGGATTTTTAAAATTCAGCCTGAGCTCCTTATATGATGATAGTAGAAAAGGGGAGGGGGGTTATTGAAATCTGAAATGTGTGAAAACCATATTGCGAGTTGATACCCCTGAAAGCAAAAATGTATTCTGTAAAGATTGCTAAGATAACTACTGTCAGCAGACCCAAGGGTATTCCTTCGATTTTATGCCATTATTAACACGCAAGAAAAAAAATGTTTTATAAAATGTAGATAGGAATTATTGGGTGTAAGTCTATAAGTAATTAAAAGGTAAATTGTAGGGTAAAAATTTAAATAAGAGAGGTTTTCCCTTTGATGTAAAAGTATCATTTGAATACTAAAGAACCTTGGTTATGGACACCCTGAAATTTCCCATTAAACGTAGGAAAAAGAGTGTGTAATGGCTGATAAAAAAATAATGAAAAAAAATTGTGTATTAGTGTTATCCTGAAATGTGCTTTCTAGTGAAAAATTTTCCCAATGATGTATATGTTCCCCTTTTTAACTTTAAAGAACAAAAGGGGCGCATGATTTACCTGTGTTTTGGGTCAAAACCCTGACGTCACAATATGTCCCTTATTAATTTAAGAACTAAAAGGATCACAAGATTCGCCTGGTGCGCGTGACGTCACTGTTATGTCCCCCTTTTAAAAATTAAAAGGGGGATACAAGATTCAACCTGTGTGGCGTGGTCCCTTTTAGTTCATTTAATTAATGATAGGAATACGACCGCCGAGTAAAACCCTTCTTATTCATTAACTTGTTTAGACCTGTAGAAGATCTTACCCCAAGGGGGATTCCAAAAAATTGTCCGAGAATTTCGGGAAAAACCCCCTAGGGGGGGGAAACCAAAAAAAATTTATCCAGGGGATGGGGAATTTTGAAAACCCCCAAAGGGGGATCCAAAAACCTGATCCAAGAGAATAAGAGAAAAAAATTCGAGCGCGGGGGCGATCCGGAGACGCTGCGAAGGCCAGCGAAGGGGCGGGGGGGGGGTCGCGAAGGGGGCGGGCGGGGCGCGGGCGGGGCGCGGGCGGGCGCGCGGGGGGGGGGGTCGCGAAGCCGCGGGCGGGGGGCCGGGCGGGGCCGCGACGCGAGGGGGGTCCGAAGGGGGCGGGGCGGGGGATTGGTTTGGGGGGGGGTCAAGGGTGGAGTAGTCTCGAGGGCGAGGTCATGTGTAAAAACCCGGGAAGTAACACCTAGGTGTGAAAAGTGACCCTCCAGCTGCTGGTCCTAGACCGGAAGGGGTGCGCTCAGTGGAAGGCCTAAACCGGAAGGGTGCGCTCAGTGGAAGGCCCAAACCAAAGGGGGTGCGCTCAGTGGAAAGGGCCCAAAACCCGGAAGGGTGCGCTCAGTGGGAAAAATCCACTACTTATATGTATATAATTTTAATATATATATATTATAAAATATATATATATATATATATATATATAATATATATATATATATATATATATATATATATACATTTATATATATATATAAAAAATATATATATTATATATATTATATATATATATATATAAAATATATATAATATATATATATGAAATATTATATATATATATATATATAAAATATATATAATATATATATATATATATATAAAATATATATAATATAATATGTATATATATATATATATATATATATTTTATATAAAATATAAATATATATAATATATAATATATAATATAATATATGTCGTGCCGAATATGTAAAACTGGTCAATTAGCAAGAACTCATTTAAAATTATACCCTTTTCTAAAATTTTCTCTTATACTTTTAAAAAGATATTTTTTTTTCATTAATGTTAATGTATTTTTTTTTAAATTTGCACCAAAAGGAACTTAGAAAACTTACCTAACCTTGTTAAAAACAAGAACAATTTATTTTAGCCTAACCCAACTGAATATATTTTAGATTTGTTTACAGTAATTTTTAAAACTAAACAAACACAATGAAAATATATTTTTTCGTTAGGTTCAGAATGATTTTGGCGAAAATTTTTGCATACACAAATTTTCGCTTGTCTTATATGGCAAGATAGCGTTGCTATTTAAGCCAAGATCGCAAGTTCTGCCTATTCGGCACGACATATATATATAATAAAACATAGTCGTGCCGAATAGGCAAAACTTCTATCTTGGCTTTAAAAACCAACGCTCATCTTGCCATACAGGATAAGTGAAAATTTGTGTAAAGCAGTAATTTCGCCAAAATCATTCTGAACCTAACGAAAAAAATATATTTCACTGTGTTTTTTAGTATTAAATTAAATGTAAACAAAAATAAAATATATTTAGTTGGGTTAGGCTAAAATAAATTGCTCTTGTTTTTAATAAGATTAGGTAAGTTTTCTAAGATTCTTTTGGTGCAAAATTAAAAAATTTTAAAATTAACATTAATGAAAAAAAATAATCTTTAAACGTATAAATGAAAATTTCAGAAAGGACTTAATTTTAAATGAGTTCTTGTTAATTGACTAGTTTTACATATTTGGCACGACATTATATACATACATACATATATATATATATATAATATATATATATATATATAAATATATATATATATATAATATTTATATATATAAATATATATTCATCATATGCTCGAACGCTTTCATTTGTTTCTTTTTTCTTCAGTTAATGGTAGTAGGATGCAAGCCATCAAATGTAATCTGTAATTGAATGTGGAGTGATCGGATCCCACCCAAGGGGTCCGGAATCGATTCCCAGATAAGGCGAGTCGTATTACACAAGTTGTCCATGTTCACTTGTATGTTACTCTGACATGGGGATTTTAGCACACCTGAGACAGGACTAGGATTTGAAACGAGTAGAGGAAGCGACCTCTTTGCATGTAATATCAACTATATAGTTGCCTTTCTAATCGACCCATTTGTTTTCCCAATAATCCTTACTCATACGTTTGGAATCTTCAATTTTTCTAATCCAAATTACTTTAGCTCTTCTAGACGATTGTTCTTTGAAGCTAGTAAATTGTTCTTGATCTAGAGAAATGGATCTATCCTCTCCTTCCTTGTATGAAGCCTAATTTTCTGCCATTTGCCCCCCGCTAAATAGCCCCTATGGGTATAACACTCCTTCATGTATATTATTGCTCTAGCGTGTTCCAGCACATAAAAACCCTCCATTAATCACTCACACTTCTCTATGCCTCTTTTATCAGGAAAAAAGCAAGCTTACCTTAATGACAGCTAAAGTAAGTGTATGTCATTAAGTCTAACACACGTTGACCTAGTGTGCTAGTGAGTCCATCATACACTGTCTAATTGTTCAGTGAAACAAGCGTATATTAGTGTGTCACGGATACCACTGAAGTAAGCTTTGAGGTAGTGTATCCAAAACACACGCTGACCCATTAAGTGTGCGTTAGTGAGCCAGTCATATGAGCTGACCCATCATCTGCTGAAGCAGGTCTGTGCTAGCGAGTCCAACACAAATGTTAACCCAGAAAGTGGTGAGACGTAGCATGTCTTATACCAGTACACAAGTTTACCAGTGATCCCTGAAGCAACCGTAATTTAATAATCAAACATATAAGAGGGGGGGTGAACTAGTAGCCATTGATGAAGGAGTGCGCTAGTGAACCCGGTCAGCGATAACTGAAGCAAGGTGATATACCTAGACCAACACACGCTGACCCAACGACCGCTGAATCAAGCGTGCATTTTTAATGAGTGCAGCAAACACGCTATCAGTCGTTCCTCATCAAGATTCATTGCTGTCCGGACCCAAATTGAATGCCTGTATCTGCAAATAACACAGCTGACTTTCTCGCATTTAACTTTTCTGGAGAGGATATAATTGATTTTAATGTTTTAAAGCATATTAAAGACATCCAGTGAGTTTTGGGTGTATTATGGGGTATTAAAGATATCTAGAAATATTAAGATATGTTGTAGAGTGTTATTCACAGGGTGTTCGATGCGAAATCTAACAGGTTCTAAGTGAATTAAATAGCATTAACATCGTAAAGTAATACTGAGCAAACATTTGTTGCTTGCTGTCATAAAGACTTTCACCGGGAACTTGGTATTGTAAGGTATTCTGTCCAACAGTTAGTGACTGAGTTGATAACTTTAATTCTTCGTGTTTTCGAGTCCTTCTCTTACGAGAGGTGCCTTGATGCTGGGCAAACACTCGGATCAAACCTGAGTATCTTACGTTCCCCAGGACCTGAATTACCCTTACGAGTTTTGCTCTTCCCTTTAGACATAAAATCTACTGAAATTCTCAGGATTTGCATTTTAAACTATTGACATGTTGTTTTGTAAAGGCAACGAGTAAGTCGATTATTATAATTTACCAGAAACGACAAAGCTATTTACATCCTTTGATTTTTTATCACATTGGTTTTCTCCCCCCCCCCTCCCCCAGGTTGGTTGATGAAGAGAAAGGAAACACATTCATTAATATTCATTTAATATCTGTTTTACCAGAAGATGTGGAGACATCCCATTTCAGATGATCCTCCCTCCTTCAGGACTCAACTCTTGATATTCGATTTCCCTGAATGTTTTCAGAAATGTTACTTTACTCACGGTCCAGTTACACGTTAAGTCATAAAACCAGTAGTCTACATTCACTCCGATCTAACGCACTCACAATAGCCTGTTATATGTTGCTAAAACCTCCATCAGTGAAAACCTCCTTTACCCTCACTCTCTCCATTCATTCCTGGAACGACCACCTCTGCTTTATATTCTCTTTTATTCATCCTATTTTTTCCATCCTTTCTAACTTTCCAGAACTCCTCATCAACCCCTCCTCAGCGCTCTGAATTATACGTTTGGTCGTAGAACACCGTCTTCTAATTTCTGTGCTCCGAATTTTCTGCAAAATATTCACCAACCCACTGCTCATACCATGACATCTCTAGTCCCTCCACCCTTATTGTAATATTTAAAAACCTATGTCTTATACCTATATAAAAGTGTTTGTTTCTCTGTGCTCAGGTACATTATCTTATTTGCTTAGGAATAAAAACTTCTTGTTTTCCATATATGCCTCAACACTCCACCTACTATTTCCCCACTCACCTATTCTATGGCTCACCTTGTCTTTCAAAGACCCATTCACGAACATGTTCACTTCCAAATACATGAATACATTCAGTTCCTCCATGCTACCTTCTTCCAATCTGATATCCAATTTTTCGTTGACTAGATTTCTAGTTATTCCTGTCACCTATCTGTTTTCAATATTTTCTTTTAATTTTCTTCATTTACATATGCTCCTAAATTCATCCATCAACCTTCAAAATCTTCTAAAATTACAACACAGACTTTGTATCAGATGATTTATCTTTAAATCCCTGAATCCTAGTATTCGCTTCTAACACAACTCCTTCTACAAACATGCTAAACCACCATTGTGACATTACACAGCTGAGTCTGAGTCCTACTTTTTTCTGGAAAATAGTTCCCTCTCTCTCCTGAGCCACACTATCTGCATAAAATTCTTGACTGGTTCTAACAACCTTCTCTTTATTCCATACATTTACAATATCTGTCACATTGCTTCCCAGTTTATCAAGTCAAGTGCCTCTTCTTCAGTAAATCCATAAATGCAACAAGTCGCTCCATACCTTATAAGAATTGTTCACTTACATCCTTCGCTGTAAACACTCTACCTACACATATTCTACCCTTACAAAACCCTCCTAGTTCCCCTGCAATTTTACTTTCTGTGTAACTCTTAACTCTTTCAAGAATATTGCAAATTTGTCATTCACTTTGCACGGAATACTCAGACTTATTTTCAATAATTCTAAAACTCTTCCTTGTCTACTATCCCATCATTTAAAGGAACGATTCATGGTGTCTGCTAGTCCTTAGGATGTATAGTTGGGGATGAAAGTTTCCTGACACACTCTGCAGGGGAGAATTGATATACGGCAACCCAGACATAGTAAACAGAGGAGTACAGACTATTTTCATGAATGAATTAATGTAACGGAGATGGTGACTGGTTGATAAAATTAATTTCCGGTATGTTCTGTGTCTCTATTTATTAGTAGTTTAATGTTCGTATATAAATTACGTGGCTTAGATACTGATGGGCGTTTTGTTGCATGATTTCATTTCCAAGTTTTTGATTAATCATTTCCGTTTACAAACCTTGTTGACCTTGTAGTTTCATAGACATAAATTTTTATAATCAGATTTAGAGGTGAAAGTGCTTTGCAGCCTTTTGAACATCCGTTTACCAGCGAATTCAGTTATTATTTTTTTAATTATTTAGTACTTATCATAATATCACTGACGAGGTTTAATTTTCAGAGACATAGATCATTTAGGAAGAGGAAGACACTGAAATGCACGTACGTATTTAACATGGAATGTAAAGTTTAAACACAAAGGAAAACAGACTGGAATGATAAATATTTAGGAGTGATGTCAGGTCAAGGTGTTACCTGACTGTTGATGCAGATTATGACGACACACCTGCCACTTCTATATAGGTACTCAAACCCAAACCAAAAAGCCCATGCGAGTAAAATAACTGAAGAGGGAGAGTGG
>NC_069406.1:89158688-89174018 GCF_026875155.1 Cherax quadricarinatus | reverse complement strand
GAATTAATGTAACGGAGATGGTGACTGGTTGATACAATTAATTTCCGGTATGTTCTGTGTCTCTGTTTATTAGTAGTTTAATGTTCGTATATAAATTACGTGGCTTAGATACTGATGGGCGTTTTGTTGCATGATTTCGTTTCCAAGTTTTTGATTAATCATTTCCGTTTACAAACCTTGTTGACCTTGTAGTTTCATAGACATAAATTTTTATAATCAGATTTAGAGGTGAAAGTGCTTTGCAGCCTTTTGAACATCCGTTTACCAGCGAATTCAGTTATTATTTTTTTAATTATTTAGTACTTATCATAATATCACTGACGAGGTTTAATTTTCAGAGACATAGATCATTTAGGAAGAGGAAGACACTGAAATGCACGTACGTATTTAACATGGAATGTAAAGTTTAAACACAAAGGAAAACAGACTGGAAGGATAATATTTTAGGAGTGTGATGTCAGGTCAAGGTGATTACCTGACTGTTGATGCAGATTATGACAGACAGCACCTGCCACTTCTATATTATGGTACTCAACCAATCCAAAATTGCCCAATGCGAGTAAAATAACTGGAAGAGGGAGAGTGGTCTCTCACGTATAGACATCGTCGCCAACTAAGTGTGTTATGGGGCACAGTACAGACATATTACAGGACACGGTACAGACATGTTACAGATCACGGCACAGACATGTTACAGGACACGGTACAGACATGTTACAGGGCACGGTACAGACATGTTACAGATCACGGTACAGACATGTTACAGATCACGGCACAGAAATGTTACAGGGCACGGTACAGACATGTTACAGGACACGGTACAGACATGTTACAGGACACGGTACAGATATGTTACAGGACACGGTACAGACATGTTACAGGACGCGGTACAGACATGTTACAGGACACGGTACAAACATGTTACAGGACGCGGTACTGACATGTTACAGGACACGGTACAGACATGTTACAGGACACGGTACATACATGGTTAACCATATGGAAAGAAAGTAACCTTCATGAATGATACAATTATGGTTGAATACAGTTTACCCGAATATACTGAACATATATTCCGTACATTTAAAACTTAGTTGCTTCGCCTTTAGCTTAATTAAAGGAGCGATGCGTCGAGCTATGCTTTCTTTGTAAGAAGGACAGTGGGTTTGCACATTGTCATCGTGGTTATATACCCATGTTAGTCTTTCTGTCAACTCTATTATGGTTGTGATGGACTCTGCTTTCATTTTACTTTTAACTATTGACCAAAAATTCTCTATTGGATTCATATCTGGTGAATTACCTGGCTAATCAAGAAGGGGGTAGATCAGCCAGCCACAGGGAGACCCAGAATACCCGCAAATATTAAGGCCTTCCCCCTTTCTACAACTTCATCCCAATAGGGTCTGAGACCCTTTGAGCATGGGGAAAGTGTGCTCTAAAGTTCCTCAAAGAGCTGGTGAAAAACTCATCATAGAAACCAAGGACCACAGGGTGGCCAGCTTCCTCTTTCAGAGACTCAGTGTTGCGATCCAGAGAGGAAATGCCTGCAACATTCTGGGCACGTGGCCCACCGCCGGGGAGCTGAACGAAGTTTTCGGGATGTAGCTCTGAGTTGTCTATGCTGTTATACTCCCTATTGTATTTTTGTCATTGTATTTTGTCAGTGTATTTTGTCAATGTATTTTGTCTTTAAATAAAGTATATATAAAATATAGGGGGTAGTAGGAGAAAACAATTTTCAAACAGCTTCAGGGAGAACCTTGAGTGCTCGAATTGTTTTAGGAGTGATAAAAAAAAGAAAAATTTAAAAATTATGGTAAAAGATGTTTTCTTGACAAAAAATAGTGTATAATTTTGGTAACATGTTGATGTAATTAGCTTGTTTCTATCATATTTCTAAGTATGTTTTTCCAAAAATGTAATTTTTTGGTTCTTACTTTCATCAAAAGGACATGATGGCAATTCGTGTTTTTTTTTACTCCAAAAATTACGAGTTTTATGATTTTTTCATTCTAAATACACTACATTGCAATTTCTCTGAGAACTCCATTCAAATTCAGGGAATGATGATAATAGCTCAGTCGCCTGTGTGTTGTCAACATGTGTTGGGGTGTCTAACATACTGAAATGTGGCGTGCCACGACCGTAGAGTTTTACAGAAAACGTAATACATATGTGTAACTCAGGAATAAGTTATTGACATTATTTTCCATTTTTGGCAAAAAGTATTTGTAGGGGTGTCATGATTTTTACACAGGTTATTGAGTAATGATGAATCTACTAGCATGTAAAGGGGATTTTGCGATATTTTTTACCGCTTTGCTTTTATTTTTTTCCTCACAAAAAAAAAAAAAATAAAAATTTTTTATTATGCAATCTAAAAAAAATTGGGGACATTTTCACTCAATCATAGCGTTGGTGCCAAGATTATCTACCTCTTATCTTTCATCTGATGTCAACCTAGAGCACTGTATGTCTTACCAATTTTGAAGAAAAGGGAATTTTATGCCAGTGTAGGATAAGGGCACCATTTATTTTTTTCTATCTCGCTCTTGATAAGAAAATAAGTCACTACAAACACCATGTGTAGGCTTCAAACGCGGCTTAATCACGGTAAATTTTTTCATTGAAATTTGGACCAAAAATATAATAGAATTATTTCCTATCACCACGCTCCTTGAGCTTTCCTTGGAAGCAAAGTTTATTCTTCTCTTATGATGAGGGTCCGCAAGGACAGTTCAAGAGGTACCTCCTATATATATATATAAATATATATATAAGTATATATAATATATATATATATATATATATATATATATATATACATATATATATATATATATAAGAACATAATAAGAAAGAGCACTGCAACAGCCACTACCCATGTGGAGCAGGGTCTATGCCCCCCCCGGATTAGCCCAATCACCCACTCAGTCTGGTCACCCTCCACTCATCAAGGAAAGGAGCAGCGGCACCAGACCCAGCAGCACTACTAGTTGGTCCAACTCACACCCACCCACACCCGCCTCATTGTATGTATCTAACCTATTTTAAAACTACAACAACGTTTTAGCCTCAACTGTACTCGGGAGTTTGTTTCCACTCATCCACACTCTATTACTAAACAGTGCTTTCTTATGTCCTTCCTGAATCTGAACTTTTTCCAATTTAAAGCCATGCTGGGGGGGGGGGGGGGGGGGGGGGGGGGGGGGGGGGGGGGGGGGGGGGGGGGGGGGGGGGGGGGGGGGGGGGGGGGGGGGGGGGGGGGGGGGGGGGGGGGGGGGGCGAGTCCTGTCTACGTTAAATATTTTTAACACGCTATTTACATCCCCTTTATTAATACATGTTTTCCATTTATACAACCTTAATCATATTCCCTCTAATTCTATGCCTTTGCTAGAGAGTGCAGATTCAAGGCCCTCAGTCTATCCTCATAGGAAAGAATTCTGATACAGGGATCGACTTTGTCATCCCCTTTGGTACGTTTTCCAGTGCATTTATATCCATTCGTAATACGGTGACCAAACCGTGAAGCATAATCAAATGAGGCCTAACCAAAGTATGTATTGACTTGAAAAAGCAACTGAAGCACTTATATTATTTATACTTCTTGCTAGAAGCCAAGGATTCCTGTTAGCTTTTTATTTCGAACACTAATGCACTGTTGGCCTTGGTTTTAGACTACTAATAACCAGAACTTCTAAATCTTTTCACAATCCGAATATTAAGATCTACATTTATTTTAGTTTTATATGTGGCGTGGCTAGTTTCTGTCCAACATTCAGAACTTTACATTTTGTCTATATTAAACTGCTTCCTTGCCACTTTCTCCGACCACTGCTCTACATGTCCTCATTAGAATGAATTGGGCGGCCTATTTTGGTCTCATCAGCAAATTTAACTTTATGTCGCTATTTATTCCTCATCTATGTCCGTTCATGAAGAATTGTAAAACAGCAAAGGGCCCAACACTGACCCCTGTGGAACACCGTTTGTGACGGGTTTGCCCCCATTCTGATTTCTCCACATGTAATGCAAAACTCTCTGCTGCCATATACACATATCACATTCAATACCATGATCTACCTCCTCAAATACCTGGTATCTATTAGTTTTGAAGCTAAGGACTTGTACACCTGCTTGTAAATAGGTTACATTTGCCATTTCCATTTATCAGGCACTATGCCAGTTTTGCAGTCGATATGTTTGAAAAGATTCCTTTAGCACCCTTGAAGAACAGTTCATCAGGGCCTGGGGAATTGTTAGATTTTAATTTCTTTTGTCCTGAAGACCATGTCACTTAGTTACCGCAATCGTGCAATAGTTTATTATCGTCCTTTTCTACATAACTATTATTTCTGAATTTCGCTAGTATCCTCCCGGGTAAAAACTGAGGAGAAAGTAAGGATTGAAAATTTTAACATATGAACTTATCCACGTCTGATCTGACCAGAGTTACTCTTAAGTGGGCCTATCTTGTCCTAATCTTACCTCTGTATACCTGAAAGAACCCTTTTGGGTTAGTCTTTGAATCCCTTGCGACTTAGCATCATAATCCATTTTTGATCTTATTCCTTTTTTTTTTATTTCTCTCTTTAATTGAATATATTGATTTCTTAACAGCCATCCCCTATTTGATACTCCTATATAACGGCTCTCTTTTGAACCAATGAAATGTTTTAATCTATTGTCTATCCATTTGGGATCAGTTTTTGTTTGATCTAGTTTCCTATCGGAACGAAAAAGTTGTCGCGCAGTTAGAAATATGCTCTGAAAAACGTCATGTTGGCAACCAAGATCACCTACCTCACCCATAGTCATTACATCCTAATTTATCCCACCCAGTAATTTTTTCAGTCCCATGAAATCGACCAAGGAAAAGTCTGTGACAGAATTTGGCTGCATGTTTATCCGGCTAACTCCATGATATATTGAAACTAAGTGATTGTGACAATTTTCCCAAGTTCATTGTGAAGGGAAAAGTTCAACAGATAGGAGTTGCGATAGCGAGTATATAGTGACGATAAGTTTTAATTGGGCCAGCGTCTGCTTGTTAAGGTAGGGTCAGTCTAGCTCCCGCTATCATCACCCTTTTTTCTCCACCCGGAAAGGTGACTGTGTGGGCTTCCGACCAAATGGTAATCACTTGACTCACAGCTCCCAACACAACGTGTAAGTAAAAGCCTCTGCTCCTGTTTTTAATGGATATATTGGTTAAAACTTCACTTTTAAACCAATTTTAAGATGTAGTTTCATTCTGCCTTGATTTCCATGCGCTTTAGATAATCACTCATGTTATTTTTTAAATACTTACTTATCATGGAGAGCGATTTCTTAAGGCAGTGGGTAACCTTGTCTCTTTCTAGCTTGGAAGTCAGCTCGCCCTCAACAACCAAAGAACCAGTGTTGAAGGAGACTAACACAAGCCTCTGGGACGTCACCATTTTATCTGCATATACCTAAGTTAGTCAACCCCAGGCAAACTAACCTCTCCATCTTGCCAGTGGTGAAGACCTGCGTTCCTATCATCTTGACGGACTATTCAAGGCTAAGACTTTGTGAAGAACTAGTCGTTTGGGGGAGTCACTCAACATCTGTGACCCCCCCCCTCACCATCATCCGCAACAGCTACACTTTCTACAATACACGGTGTGAATCAACATCAACCAGACACCCCATCTAACTGTACATATTTAGCGTTGAATCAGATACTTTTTAATATTTCATTTTTCATTTCTCTTCCAATTAAGATAAAAATTCATATTTTTAATTTGTTTTATTATATTTTCATTCTAAATATAAAGTGTTTATATTGACTGTTATCGTTACTTTTACTATTCATAATTTTCCCTGAGGAGGAGCCAGCCTTGGTAATACTTACTGGAAGTTGTTACAGGGCTGAGTAAGCCTTCATACGTCATCATTAACCTCAAGATATTAACTAGTGGATTCTTGTTTTCATGAACCAAGTCAAGTATAGATTATTTTTCCTTCCTCTAGTTGTTCTGTCACAAACTGTTTTATAAACAATCTTGAACCGTATCAAGTAAGTCACTAGAACTCAAGATTCCCCTGTCACATTGTTCCAATCAATTGTCTAAAGTTAAAATCTTCTCCATTACCACAACTTTTCATATCTAGATGCCTTATGAATTTCGTCCCATAGCACTTTACTGGCACTCTATCAAGGTTTAGGGGCCTATAAATCAATCCAATTGTACCAATTCCCTAGACATATCCCTTCATTGCCCCACAGGTATCCCTTTTCTAGGCAAGATACTACATATGACTGGGATCCGCACCTTAGACCTGACTACATCTATGACTTGACCTGTGACTTATCCAGCAGCCTCCTGCTCCTGCCATTTCCCGATGTCATTTCTAACAGCACTAAACAAATAATGGGCTTGTTCCCGTTGCCTGACATAAATTATCCAATCTGCTGACTATGAACCACTACCAGCTCCGGGAGACACACCTTCTGTCTGACCTTTCTGTCTCTGTTACAAAAAAGAACGGTCCGTATATCTTACTGAGAACTTTCCAAGATCAGAATATTCTACCTTGATAAGCAGGGGAGTCAGTGGTAAACCTTTAACCTCACTAACCACTGAAGTAACACTCGTCCTGGGAAGAGAGAATAGATTCCTATCCTTCACATCTTCTCTATTAACCTTCCTTATATCCCTTCTTCCTGAATTGTGAACACTTGCCACTTAAAAAGCGGCTGCCACTCTCCAAATCACTGGCATGGTGAACTTTTTCCTCCCCACCCAGCTACCAAACATCTCACACTCCACGTCCCAAACCCATCTAAATGAAGCTTCGCCTCCTATTTTCCTCGCTGAAGAAGTAGAATCTCCTTCTTCAAACACTTAGCCTGAGATTTTGAAAAACACTACAACAAGCCATGGTGCTATGGTACACCCCAAAAGCTAGTAATAAAACTATTCTGAGTATATGGTAACTTCACGGAACCATTCAAACAGGACATTAGCTGATGTGCTCTCGCACAGCGCTGCATTATTGTTCTGCAACTTTGGTTGTCTGGAAGTCACTATATCCATCAAATAATACAAATGAATCCCTTTCACTAGTTACATAGTTCCACACACACACACTTAGCTTGCTCATAGGTAGCATTATTTGCCCATGGCACTGTGTAGAGATAACACTTTACCATCTGGTGGTGTCTTTGATGATATATATTATGCGCATGAAAGTTATAAATAGAAGAATTCAACACTCGCGGTGACATGTACTGACAAGCCATTGACCTAAACCCACTTAATGATGGCACTGGCTTGGCTGGCTTCCATAATGTAAATTTATTGACTCGGAGCATTAATGGTTTTTGGACATTTAAGGCTAAAATGCTCTGCCCATATCGATGTAACAGGTGTCCGTTATCCCGCAGTCCCTGAGTCCAGGAATACCAGGTTTCTTATGATGTTGAAAGCTGATTTTGACGATTTGATCAATGTTTTGCAGACTGTCTCCGAGCGCGATGAATTTTTTACATCATACTCTCCAGGTGGAGTAACACAGTAGTAAAAATACTCAAATGCCAGTATAATCGAGCCTTTATTAATTACAATTTGTCCACACAGTGGACTTTTACAAGTCTTTAAGCAACCAGTTTTTGTACTTGATAAAGCTTATTGTGTGGGTGAGACGTAGTCAATAAATGATCGCATTATATGGAAAGTTAGTAAGTTTATTCAGGTATAACACAAATGCAGTTACATAATTATCAAACATGGGCAAGCATATGTTGTAGAGAACCTGAGATAACCCAAAAAAGTTATGACAGAGTGACTTATTTCCATTGGCGTATGACTACTTTTTCTATAGTGTCCGGTATTCTATAATACCATTTATCTCCAGGAGTGACACAGGTTTACTCCTCCGCTCAGGAATGTGTTACACATGTTAATTGTTGGACAATTAAAGTCGGGATTATCACACATGAAATGCGTGGAATCTTTCATGTCAAATAATCTGGGTTTGTGTTCCCTCATCAAGTGCACCAGTGAGTCCCTCTGACCATTCTCTGTAGAAACATGGAATTGACTCATAATGAGCATATCACAGAATAAAAAAAGGGTTTTTCCGCAAAGGATCTTTTAACCAGTGAATATAATTAGTTCTCAACCAAGAGAGAGGTGATATGAATGACCAAGGTCGACAATGCTGACATGTATGCAGTGAGGTTAATAGAACCTCGCGTTTAGCAGTTGTGTGTAGTGTGTGTGTGTGTGTGGTGTGTGGTGTGTGTGTGTGGGTTGTGTAAGAATCCCTTTATTTAAAAATGCCATGGAGTGAAGTAGATTATCAGGGAAAGCGGCCGAGGTCAGCTCCTCATCTCAAGAAAAATAAAAAAAAATAAAATAAATAGCATCATAAGATAACTATCATATAGATATCAAATAAATGCACGCAGCTTTATCACACTAGCAAAAAATTATGGAAAACGTGTAGACAAGGCACAACCAACAAACTGAAAACAGTAAATTATTCGGGTTACACAGGAATAAAGAGAATCTCAGGATATTCACGTGTATATTCTCATTAATACAGTGGATGTATAAACCCTCGGACTGATACACCAATATAGAAGAGGAGGGATGATGTAGTGGCTAGGTCACCCCCTTTTGTTTGAACAATGTGGCTAGATCACTGTAGAACAAGGTGGCTAGTCACTGTATGAACCAATGGTGCTAGATCACTGTATGACCAATGGTGGCTAGGTCACTGTATGAACAATGGTGGCTAGGTCACTGTATGAAAACAATAGTGGCTAGAGTCCACCTGTATGAAACAATGGTAGCTAGATCACTTATGTGAACAGTGTTTGGCTAGTCACTGTATGAACAATTATGGGCTAGGTTCACTGTAAGAACATTGGTGCTTAGGTCACTGTATGAACAATGAGGCTAGTCACTGATGAACAAATAGTGTCTAGATCACTGTATGAACAATGGTGGCTAGGTCACTGTATGAACATGATGGCTAGTCCACTGTATGAACAATGGTGGCAGATCACTATGTGAACAATGGTGGCTACGTCCCCACTGTATTAACACTGGTGGCTAGGTCACTGTATGAACAATGGGTCTAGTCACTGTATGAACAATGGTGGCTAGGTCACTGTATGAACAATGATGACTAGGTCACTACGTGTATGAACAATGGTGACTAGAACACTGTATGAACAATGATGGCTAGGTCATACTGTATGAACAATGGTGGTCTAGTCACTGTATTGAAACAATGGTGGTGCAAGGTCACTGTATGACAATGATGGCTAGGTCATTTATGAAACAATGGTGACTAGGTGCACTGTATGAACAATGATGGCTAGGTCATTGTATGAACAATCTGGCCTAGAGGTCCTGTTGAACAGTGCTGGCTAGGTCGCTGTTTGAACAATGCTGGCTAGGGTCCGGTTTGAACAATGCTGGCTAAGGTCGTTGTTTGAACAATGGTGGCAGGTCCACGTAATGAACAATGGTGGTAGGTCACTGTAAAATGAACAATGGTGGGGCTAGGTCACTGTAAGGACAATGGTGGCTAAGGTCACTGTATGAACAATGGTGGCTAGGTCACTGTATGAATCAATGGTTGGCTAGGTCACTGTATGAACAATGGTGGCAAGGACACCGTATGAACAATGGTGGCTAGGTCACAGTAGAAACATGGTGGCTAGGTCACTGTAATCAACAATGTGGCTAGGTCACTGTATGAACAATGGTGGCTAGATCACTGTAAATGAACAATGTGCTAGGTCACTGTAGGAACAATGATGGCTAGGTCACTTGTAAATGAACAAGGTGGCTAGATCACTATAATGAACCATTGTGGCAAGGTCACTTTATTAACAATGATGGCAGTCACTGTATGAACAAGGGTGGCTAGGGTCACTGTATGAAAAATGGTGGCTAGGTCCTGTATGAACAATGGTGGCTAGTCACTGTAAAACAATGATGGCTAGGGTCACTGTATGAACAATGGTGGCTAGATCACGGTATGACAATGATGGCTAGGTCACTGTATGAACAATGGTGGCTTTTTAAAAGATCACTGTATGAAACAATGATGGCTAATCACTGTATAACAATGATGGCTAGGTCACTGTATGAACAATGTGGCTAGGTCACTGTATGAACAATGATGCTAGGTCATTTATGAAACAATGGTGAAACTAGTCACTGTATGAACAAGATGGCTAGGTCATTGGTATGAACAATGGTGGCTAGGTCTCTGAACAATGATGGCTAAGGTCATTGAATGAACAATGTGGCTAGGTCACTGTATGAACAATGTGACTAGGTCATGTATGAACAATGGTGGCTAGGTCACTGTATGAACAATGGTGGCTGGTCACTGTATGAACACATGATGGCTAGGTCGCTGCGTTTGAACATGCTGGCTAGGTTCTCTGTATGAACAATGGTGGTCTAGGTCGCTGTATGACCAATACTGGCATAGGTCACTGTATGAACAATGATGGCTAGGTCACTGTATGAACAAATGATGGCTAGGTCCAACTATATGAATAATGGTGGCTAGATCACTGTAATGAACAATGGTGGCTAGGTCACTGTATGAACAGGTGCTGGCTAGGTCGCTGTTTTAACAATGCTGGCTAGGTCGCTTTTGAACAAGCTGGCTAGGTCCGCTGTTTTGAACAATGGTGGCTAGGTCGCTGATAATGACAACGGTGGCTAGTCGCCTGTA
The DNA here is from genome assembly GCF_026875155.1 of Cherax quadricarinatus. Lineage (NCBI taxonomy): Eukaryota > Metazoa > Arthropoda > Malacostraca > Decapoda > Parastacidae > Cherax > Cherax quadricarinatus. The sequence goes on along the minus strand of NC_069406.1, from coordinate 89,163,275 downwards.
TGAACATATACTGGCTAGTCACTGTATGAACAATGCTGGCTAGGTCGCTGTATGAACAATGGTGGCTAGGTCGTCGAATGAACAATGGTGGCTAGTCACAGTTATGAACAAAGAGGCTAGATCACAATATGAACAAGGTGTCTAGTCACCAGTATGAACAAAGGTGGCTAGGTCGCTGTATGTAACAATGGTGGCTTAGGTCACTGTATGAACAATGGAGCTAGATCACTATATGAACAATCTGGCTAGTCGTCTGTATGAACAATTTGGTTAGGTCACTGCATGAACAATGGTGGGCTTGGTTTTCCAATGTATGAACAATGATGGTGGTAGGTCACTGTAATAACAATGATGGCTAGTCCCACTGTATGACAATGTGGCTAGGTCACTGTAATGAACAATGGAGGCTAGGTCACTGTAAGAACAATGGTGGTTAGGTCACCATATGCACAATGGTGGTTAAGGTCACCATAATGAACAATGGTGGCTATTTCACTGTATGAATTTAACGACGGCAGTGCAGCACCAGCTTACGTGAAAAGGAGAGTGGGGTGTCAAGAACAACTGGTCGTAAGTAGTACACTAGCTCCACTATAATGGTGCCCACACTAAAATGAATCCTGAGAAAGAGTTGTTGAGGGGCTGTGAAGGGCTCCTCCCCAAAGGTGGACTTGATTGAAAGTGAAAGATGAGGGTAGTTGGCTTCACCATCAGTAGCCAGACATATGAGCTGGGATGAAAAAACTACAAGAATGAGTTTACATATTTAACGATTACTGCATATACTGTATGAAATGGATTAAGGCAACCGTGTTGTCACGGAAGGATACATCCTATCGGGAACGAACATTGACACATCCTATAATTGCTGAGAGCGCTAGAAATACTAGCAACACTAATAAAACGATGACCTATAACACCAAAGTACTTAGGTGGACAGGAAGGGATCAGAAGTGAGGGACGAGGCGCTCCTGGCAACACTGGGAGGTAACAGAAGAGAATAGAAATTCGGCTGAATGGGAAGGGACTATATTGAATGTGCTTTCTCTTATTTCAGGCCTACAGATGGCGCTGCAGGTAGAGAACATAATTTGTGGTATACTGCATTAATAAACATTGTGTAAGAAAACTATTAATGCTTTGGAATTAGGATGAATCCTCAAAAGATTATCATCAGTAGGAGGCATTAAACGTTTTGTTGGAAGCTTCAACAGCTGATGGACTCCAGGGTGGGCTGGAGGATGTCCGTGTACAAGAGGGAGAGGGAGGTGTCACAAAGCCGACTGTAGAACACCAGGTTGTGACCGTGGAGGTACACAGGGATGATAGTTCCGAAGTTGATATGATCATAGATCGTGGCTGTCGCAAAAGGGCTGCGGTGACGACAGATAGTGACGTACGAGCTAACTCCCGACAAAGATCGGGGAAAAGACATGGGCACGATGATACCCCGTAGAGGGAAGGCGAGCGGATCCAAAAATGTTCAACAAGATAGAGAGGAAAGCATAGGATCGTGGGGGAAGAAGTGAGAGAATCGCAAAGGTGTTAAGAGTGTTAGGATATCTAAGGGTAAACCATCATGAAAACCTTCAGGTGTATTCCTCTAAATGTTAATGGTTTGAAATCAGACAACAAGCGTAACTGTCTGTGGCGTTATTGAGGAAACATGTTCCTGATCGTTGTGTTCTTAACAGACACAACCACAAATCATCCCGGGGAATTGATAATTCCTAATATGTTAGTGTACATGGGCTTTCTAGCAGATTGGCAAGGAGTGTGGCAGTGTTAATAAAAGAGGCCACCCGTTTTTCCTTTACACAGACCTGTTAGGCTGGGGAGAGGGAGGGTGGTGCGGGTGTTGGGGCATAGGGGTGGGGTGGCAGGTGGGATTCATAGACGTCTATTGGACCGCAGCGGAAAGTGATATGCGAATAAAAAAACGTTTTTTTTTTTAGGGATGTTTTGTGTATCATATAAGGTCGCCTGCCAGCCGTCACGATCATTGGGGGAGATTGGAATTGTCTTGATCGCCGCAAGGATGTCGAACCTAAGAAGGGTTTTTTTTTCGTTTTTTTTAGGGGATTACTGCGGGGTGTGAATGTCTTTGATGTGGGGGGGGGATGAGGTAGGAGGAGTGTGCATTGCGTTATTAGGAGGGGTAATGCAGCACACGATTGGACCAGCAATATATGACTAGGGGAATCATGTACAACGTTTGTGCTCTAGAATGTGGAGTTCTCTGACCTAGAGGAGTCATTGGTGGACGGTAGATTGGGAAGGGATTACGAGGCGATACAGGGTTTTTGGGAAAATGAATGTTGGTTTAATGCGTAAAAGGAACGTGAGGGAATCTTTTGCGAGTGTTATGGAAGGAAATGGTGGGATAGACCGTAGGGTAGGAGTGATATTATTGAGTGGTGGGACACGATTGGCAAGAGTGAAGTGAGATGACTTCTATCAGAGGAGTGGGGTAGAGAACGAAAAATGCAAACGGTGGAACATTGTCTTATCTGGAACATCAACTGCAGACTGTTTTATGTGTGGTACGGGGTTGTACCCGGTGGCGGAATTGAAAACTTTAAAGCGCATGATAGGGGAATCCATATAATCGTAATTTTGATGCGGCGCGGATAGCGAGTGGCATAACAGGAGGTATTATGGGGAGATCGCCCTTCGCAGTTGTCCTGCGGGAGCAGGGCAAACGCCGAAGCGACAGAGTAAGGGATTGGAAGTGCACGAGCAAATGGGGGCGTATAGCAGGGGACAGTACATAAGATAAAAATATCAAACATTGTTTTATATGAGTATGACTTGTTTAGATTTAATATTTAAGTTTAAGTGACACCGAGATTAGTGTAGCAATAAGCAAGAATTTCTGTATAGCGTCTTATTCAGATGTTAAGTGAAATTTATTCAAGTCTTTGGCTTGACTATTCGTGGGGGAAATATTTTCTGTGATTATTTTATTCGTAAATGAATTTTGGCTTGATGGATAATCACAAACAGCTTTTATATCCCTAAAACCTAAATTGAATAGTCATTTGGAATTCTTTATGCACAAATGATAACATTTTATGAAATTTTCACAATGAAATTTTAACCATATTTCATCTACAACGAAAAGCAATGTGGAGAAGTTTTAAAAAAGTTCGAGTTTTAATTATATATTCTAATTAATGTATAAAAGAAAAAAAAATAGCTCTACTAGCCGCAGAGGTTATCAATCAATCTTCATTATCCTCGCACTTACGAACGAACATAGACTCACAGGTAAGACCCACAATGTGGTTGAGTGGCGAAGGTGGTCAGCGAAGATAATCGGTGAGAGGAGGTAGGTGAAAGAGCCAGGGCTAGACCCCAGCTGGCGTGCATTGTGAGGCAGCGTAGGAGGGCATGTAGAGGAGCCAGACTGCAGACAGTGCTCGTCTGGCTGGCGTGTATCAGACTGGAGGTAAAGAGCTGGTCTGACTAGGGCGATAGTGAGTCGGGAGGCTCCAGGTCGTGGTGTTGAAGTTGAGTGAATTCATACGAGGTGTGTCGTGTGTTGCTAAATTTCGTTTGGTGAAGGACCACTTTTGAGTTATTGAGGTCTCTCTTGACATGTGGGAATAATGCATTTTGAGGTTGGGGTATTTAGGTTCATCACGAGGTGAGTCACTATTTTTTCATAGTGGTTTTGTGAGGTGGTTTTACAGGTGATTTTTACAATTCCAACTTTCACATAGTCGAGGCAATTCCACCAGCGTTCATTTCGTTTGGGAAGTAGGGTGGTATAGAATTAGCTTCTCAACAAAGACTTTGTTTAGGTAACGATTTGCCTTCGCTTACTTCTTCGTCTGCTTCTTCTTTTCTGCCGAACAGAAGGTGGTTCATGATGTTCTGGTTCTATTTCTTCTTCTGTATTGTGTTGAGAGGAGGCTGGGAGAGTGGTCGATTGTTGTTGCTGGGATTAGGTGGTGGTGAGGATGCGGTAGACGTGGGTTGCTCTGGAGTAGTCTTGGTCAGAGATATGAGTAGGATCTGGGGTTGAAGTGAAGTTAATGAATGTCTGGACTAGCTTGAGAAGGTCTTGTGATAGTGTGAATCTGGAAAGTTAAAGTTTGGCATGCTGTTTAGACGAAACAGTTCGTTTGATTGTTGGTTGATGAGCCAGGTTTTGCAGCATTAGCGAGGTGAGCATACATCATAACAGTAGAGCACCTGGATGGAGCAGCGTCAGGAAGAGCAGAGAGGAGTTGCTGGAAGATGACTGTTGTGTAGCTTAAAGGATTTTGTGGTGTCGGCGACTTAAGGCTGTTTCTTCTTAGTTTTCTTCATATGATTTTCTGGACAGGAACTCTTTGCGTAGAGGGCATTTTGGCATGCAAGGTGTGTGGTGAGGTACCCTTGCAGTTGAGGCAAGGGCATGTCCAGGCGTTGAGTGGTGATAGGAGTAGGCAGGTCCACATGGCGATATGTGGGCAAAACGTTCGGGTTCTATGTGGCTCGGAAATGGATGTGATACTAGGAATAGCTAGGCCATCAGACAGTGCTTCCTAGTAGACATATTGAAGTTGGGAAGGAAGCATATCATTGTAGGAGAGTTAG
>NC_069406.1:89117718-89158188 GCF_026875155.1 Cherax quadricarinatus | reverse complement strand
TAAGCTTACCTTCGCCCGACTAACACTCTTAAGCACTATAATCTCGTTCATACCTCTCCTCGCTCTACAGATGTTCCTGGTGTCTACTCTATTTCTTGCTCCTCCTGTCCTCCTTCAATACTTCAGGAGAAACTGGCGATCTCTCTGACAGACATAGGACACAAAAAATAGTGTTAGGCTTGCCGACACTAACAATGCTCTTTTCTGTTACGTCCAGAGTCATAGCCGTCCTATTGACTGGTCTTCTGCTGAAACTGTTTCCTACTTCAACTCGAAACAGTTCGCCCGTCTAGTTGAATCCCTCTCTAATACACAACTTTCCTTGTATGAACCTTTGCCCTGGCTTCGTCTCTGTAATGCCTTCCTCTCCCACTACATTGTAAAATGCTCCAAACTGCAGATCACCCTTGACTTAACCTGAAATCCTTCATTTTTTCTTTTCTTTGTCTTCTTCCTCTTCCCTTTCCTCTCTGATCCTTTTCTCCTCTGGTTGTCTTTCTCTCTTCTGTCTCGTGTTTCTGTTCCCTTCTTCATTTATTTTTATTTCACCAATTCCCACTTTCACACGCACCTCTTGCAGCTTGCTCTCCCTCTGTGGCATCTAGCTCACTTGCAAAGTGCTCCCCTTCCTTTGTTATTTGACTGGCTCGTCTTCCTTATTCCCACTTCTACCAGTTGTTCTACCTACTACTACTACCTCTTCTCATTTCTATAATATACAACTACTGATAAATTAAGACACATGTGCGGCGTCATGTTGTCTTGTTTGTGGAGTTTCGCCATCCAGTAGCTGGCTGGATGGCGAAACTCTACGATGGGGATGCCTGGGTGTTGTGCAATGTGTCCTTAATTTCATCCCTGTCGGGTATTATAACAATTCTTGTACTACTACTACTACCATCCACCTTCCTGCCTATTATATAGCCGTCCCTGCTCACACCTCTGTTAGTGTGACTTTGTCAAGGTCCAAGTCGGACCGAAACGTCGTCGTAAGCTTTCTCTTTTATGTGCGGGTTATTTTGTGTATCAAAAATAGCACACTTATAAATATAAAATATATATATATATATAGTATAATATATAAATATATATATATATATATATATATATATATATATATAAATATACACTGTAATGTATTCATATCCTTCCCTAATATCTTTAAACATACCTAAAGAAACCACCATATTCTTTCTGTAGGTCCCACCAAATTCTTGCCCGTCTTACGTATAAAAAATAATATCTTGCAGACTTTAACGATGTAATAACATGGCAACCTTCAAGTCTTCCCTGGAAACACCATCAAATTTACGAGGAGGAAACAGGGAAAGGAAGGTTAGGTGCTGACATCATTTATGCCTTCTTACTGCGCTGGGCTCTCTCGAGGCCAGAGACAGATTATTTCCCCCTAATAATAACCCTAATATGTGGATTTTTATTTTTGTGTTTTAGTGGTTGTGGCGACAAACTTTGGTAGATTTCGTCAAACTCATTAAGAAGAGCAAGAAATTCATTGATGCCCAAAACTACATATTTTATTCAAAAATTACAATAATTTATGTTGCGGCAATATTTGTTTAAATTTTCCAAATCAACCTAGACGTTTGGAACGCATTGTTTACTACGGTCCAATGAAAAAAAAATAAATATTCCAACGAATAAAATATTATATATTCGTAAAATATTCGTTAAAAATATAAAAAAAATGTGAGAATTGAGGTTTTATAATAACTTATCTGTCTAGAACAATAATTTACATAGATCAGATCTTAAATCACAATGTGACAAAAATATTCTCTGTACCTGGAACCGTCTTAGAATGCACTGACCTTATGTAAGTTTTACCCTTGTGTTTACGTGCTGCCTTACCAGTGTGCAGCATTCACAAAATTTGTAAAGAAACGGATAATGCTTAAAAAATATGTAAATAAATATTGCTGCCTGTTCCTTCAAGCAGCTGACGAAACATCACTTGCTGTCTACTTCCTCAAGCAGCTGGCGACAGAGTGCTTGGCTTACTGATGAAAGCTTCCCCATTCTGCTGTTTGCTTCCTTATGGGACACGCAAATTCCCTCGTCTTCTAATAACATGTTCATTTTTCCATTGTAACTTACCTTGTTCATAATTACTACCGCATTTGCTTTGTCTGTTTCGTAAGGTGAAGTCTAGGATGTTTCTTTAATTCATGGTATAACTTAACGAATCTTTGAGGATAATTGTGTTGCAGAGGTCTGAGCAAAGCTCAGGCCTTTGCAACCTTAAACATTAACCTTAAATATTAACCGGTATGGAAAAATACACAAATATCCTGCACACAGAAAACTGACCTTAAGATGTTCCAGTCTGACGTGGATCATGAACTATTCACAGAAACACGAAGGTTCAGGTTCAGGTTCAGGTAGGTTTGCCAGGACGGGTCCTGGCCTGGATCTTCTCCATGTGGTGACCCGGCAGTTGCTCACGAAAGACTGTTGGAATTTGTGTAAGTGGAGTATAGTTTACAGCCCAATGGCGGGGCACGGTGAGTCTTCTTCAGGTCAGGTGGAGTACCATTTCCAGCCGTATGACTGGGGCAGCCCTATGACAAGGGAACGGCGAGTCTTCAGCACAAGTAGTGTAGCAGTTAGTTACAAACATCGTCGATGCCCTGTGGTTGGGGAACAGCACGTCTTGGGTTCAATTGGTATCAATGCTGGAGTTCTAGCTGGTACGAGACTCAACTCTCCGCAGCTCTGCTCCATTTGAGCCACACCTGGCGCTCGGGCAGCGATCTGAGTGCCAGAGTAACTCAGAAAATTCTCTGAAGGTGTGTAGATGAATGGTTCAGAGAACCGACATGTTGATAAATTAGACACATGTGCAACTCTTGGGTATCTTTATTGAGGAAACGTTTCGCCACACAGTGGCTTCATCAGTCCATACGTAGGAGAAACTTGAAGAACAGGAGGAGAATGAGGTAATCAGTCCCTCAACCTTGAGTCGATGTGTTCAGTCCATCAAGATTGATGGACTGAACACATCGACTCAAGGTTGAGGGACTGATTACCTCATTCTCCTCCTGTTCTTCAAGTTTCTCCTACGTATGGACTGATGAAGCCACTGTGTGGCGAAACGTTTCCTCAATAAAGATACCAAGAGTTGCACATGTGTCTAAATTTATCATCTCTGAAGGTGTGTTGAATACCTGACGTCTGAGTTGCTTCAGTGACTAGTTATTGGTCCAAGTCGGACGGAAACTTCGTCAAAAGTTTCAGTCTCTTATGTGCGGGTTATTTCTGTAAATATTAACCGGTACCTTTGAACATAAGAATATAAGAAGGAGGAACACTGCTGCAGGCCTGATGGCCCATACTAGGCATGTTCTTCACAATCCGTTCCCACTAACAAAAATTTGGCCAACCCTATTTCAATGCTACCCAAGAAATATGCTTTTTATAATTATGTTTACTTCTATGTGCAAGTCACAACCATTCCAACAACCCCTCCACCCATGTATTTATTCCAACCAAAATCTGAAAAACCCAAGGTTTTAGCTTCGTTTACCCTACTAGTAGACTGTTTCCCTCATCACTACCCTTGTTTCCAAAACCAATACTTTCCTTATAGTTCTTTAAGTTCTTTAAAACTTGCAGAAGCCTTGTTCTTTTATAGTTTACAGAGTTGGAATCCCTTGGAGCACAATTCACTTCCGACCTCGTTCAGGTATACGTAATTATTGTACATAAGTCCTCTTCAACGACTCCATTCCTCCTGGGTGTATTGGTAGACGACTGCGTGTATTTTTATAGTCGTATTATAAATAAATGTTGTGGGTTAGAGTGTGACTGATTGGCGAAGATATTTACTTTGTGCCGTTTATTTGTTAAGCGAAAGTGCCTAGTGATTTGCTGGGTTATTCTCCCAACTGAAAATTGCCTGAAGCCACTTCACATGGAAGTCTGGTAGAAGACCCTTTATTCGCTCTAATAAAACTTTAGTCTGGATCTGATGCTAATCCTGAGGTTCAAATATTATTTAGTTTTCCTCTTAGATGTTTTCAGTGGACAACTGCAAAAATATTTGATGTGAATAATCGTTTTTTGTAAATATGACGAAAGGTGATGAAGTTCTATATTACCTTTCCGATTCTAATAAGAAGATGATATAATTTATAAAATCCTAAACGTCTGGTAGAGAATATTTATGTAATGTTTTGTTATTGATATTGATAAATCTGACTTTGGAAAATATATACATTGGATATTACTTTGATCTTCGCTTTAAACCCAGTGTTAATATTAAAAGTGACTAGACTTCTCAACTACGTACGTTATTTTCAATCGTCAAGGATTTCCCAACAACTGTCTTCCAACCACAGAAGTAACCATCCACTGTACAATAACAAAGAAAACATTATCCAGTTTCACTGTATCTCAGAGTTGCTTTTGAACAAGAGTTCAATAAACCTAATAATGTCTTGCGATTATTGAACCTTCAACATCTGCTCATTTTTCTTCTGTTTTGTTTGTTTCGGTTAAAACTTTAGACAATTCATACAGTGTTAGCACTAGAATTCAAGATGGCTTAATGTTCTTGTAAATGGGATTCGAAATTAATGCCTCTTTTGAGGCGGATTCATCTAATTCCAAAGCATTAATAGTTTTCTTACACATGTTTATTATGCAGTATACCACAAATTAGTGCTCTACTTTACTGCAGCGCCATCTGTAGGCCTGACATAAGAGGAACGCACATTCAATATAGTTCCTTCCCATTTCAGCCGAATATTATTCTCCTCTGTTTACCTATCCAGTGTTGCCAGGAGCGGCCTCGTCCCTACTTCTGATCCCTTCCTGTCCAGCTAAGTACTTACCTTGGTGTTATAGGTTCATCGTTTTATTAGTGTTGCTTTAGTATTTCTAGCGCTCTCAGAAATTTAGGATTGTGTCACTTGTTCGCCCCGATAGGTGTTATCCTTGTGACAACACTGTTGCCTTAATCCATTTATACAGTTATTATGCAGCGTTTAATCGTTAATATGTAAAACAATTCTTGTAGTGTTTTCATCCCAGCTCATATGTCTGGCTACTGAGTGGTGAAGCCAACTACCCCTCATCTTTCTTTTCATTCAATCAATGGTCCACCTTTGAGGAACAGCCCCTTCACAGCCCTCACAACTTTTCTTCAGGATTCATTTAGTGTGGCGCCATTATGTGAGCTAGTGTAATACTTACGACCTGTTGTTATTGACCACCCTCCTCCCTTTTCTCGTAAGGTGGGTGCTGTACACTGCCGGTCGTTAATTCATACAGTGAAATAGCCAACATTGTTCATTATAGTGACCCTAACCCACCCAATTGTTTATTCATACAGTGCCTAGCCACCATTGTTCACACAGTGACCTAAACCACCATTGTTCATACAGTGACCTAGCCAACCATTGTTCATTACAGTGAACAGCCACCATTGTTCATATAGTGACCTAACCACCATTGTTCATACAGTAGGACCTAGCCACCATTGTTCATAACAGTGGACCTAGCCCACATTGTTCATATAGTGACCTAACCACCATTGTTTTCCTACAGTGACCTAGCCACCATTGTTCATACAGGTGGACCTAGCCACCATTGTTCATATAGTGAACTACCCACCATTTGTTATACAGTGACCTAGCCACCATTGTTCATATAGTGACCTAGCCACCATTGTTCATACAGTGACCTAGCCACCATTGTTCATATAGTGACCTAACCACCATTGTTCATACAGTGACCTAGCCACCATTGTTCATACAGTGGCCTAGCCACCATTGTTCATACAGTGACCTATCCACCATTGTTTATACAGCGACCTAGCCACCATTGTTCATACAGTGACCTAGCCACCATTGTTCATACAGTGACCTAGCCAGTATTGTTCATACAGTGACCTAGCCAGCATTGTTCATACAGTGACCTAGCCACCATTGTTCATGCAGTGACCTAGTCACCATTGTTCATGCAGTGACCTAGCCACCATTGTCCATGCAGTGACCTAGCCACCATTGTTCATGCAGTGACCTAGCCACCATTGTTCATGCAGTGACCTAGCCACCATTGTTCATACAGTGACCTAGCCACCATTGTTCATACAGTGACCTAGCCACCATTGTTCATACAGTGACCTAGCCACCATTGTTCATACAGTGACCTAGCCAGTATTGTTCATACAGTGATCTAGCCACCATTGTTCATACAGTGACCTAGCCACCATTGTACATACAGTGACCTAGCCAGTATTGTTCTTACAGTGACCTAGCCACCATTGTTCATACAGTGACCTAGCCAGTATTGTTCATACAGTGACCTAGCCACCATTGTTCATACAGTGACCTAGCCAGTATTGTTCATACAGTGATCTAGGCACCATTGTTCATACAGCGACCTAGCCAGCATTGTTTCATACCAGTTACCTAGCCCTTGTTCACACAGTGAACCTAGCCACCATTGTTCATACAGTGACCTAGCCAGCATTGTTCATACAGCGACCTAGCCAGCATTGTTCATACAGCGACCTAGCCAGCATTGTTCATACAGCGACCTAGCCACCATTCTTCATACAGTGACTTAGCCACCATTGTTCATACAGTGACCTAGCCACCATTGTTCATACAGTGACCTAGCCACCATTGTTCATACAATGACCTAGCCACCATTGTTCATACAGTGACCTTGCCACCATTGTTCATACAATGATCTAGACACCATTGTTCATACAGTGACCTAGCCATCATTGTTCATACAGTGGCCTAGCCACCATTGTTCATAAAGTGACCTAGCCACCATTGTTCATAAAGCGACCTAGCCATCATTGTTCATACAGTGACCTAACCACCATTGTTCATAAAGTGACTAGCCACCCTTGTTCATACAGATGACCTAGCATCATTGTTCATACAGTGACCTAGCCACCATTGTTCATACAGTGACCTAGCCACCATTGTTCATACAGTGACCTAGCCACCATTGTTCATACAGTGACCTAGCCACCATTGTCATACTGTGACCTAACCACCATTGTTCATACAGTGACCGCCTTGCCATCATTGTTCATACAGTGACCTAGCCACCATATGTTCATACAGTTGACCTAGCCACCATTGTTCATTCAGTGACAAAGCCATCATTGTTCTTACAGTGACCACTCCATTGTTCCATACAGTGACCTAGCCATCATATGTTCATAACCAGTGACCTAGCCACCATTGTTCTACAGTGACCTGCCATCATTGTTCTTACAGTGACCTAACCACCATTGTTCATTACAGTGGACCTAGCCACCATTGTTCATACAGTGACATAGCCATCATTGTTCATACAGTGACCTTTGCCCACCATTGTTCATACAGTGACCTACCATCATTGTTATACAGTGCCTAACCACCTTGTTCATACATTGACCTAGCCACCATTGTTCACTACAGTGGACCTAGCCACCAATGTTTCATACAGTGGACCTAACCCACCAATTTGTTTCATACAGTTGACCTAGCCACCATTGTTCTTACAGTGGCCTAGGCCATCAATTTGTCTTACAGTGACCTAGCCACCATTGTTCATACAGTGACATAGCCATCATTGTTTCATACAGGACCTAGCCATCATTGTTCATACAGTGACCTAACCACCATTGTTCATACAGTGACCTAGCCACCATTGTTCATACAGTGATCTAGCCACCATTGTTCATACAGTGACCTAGCCACCATTGTTCATACAGTGATCTAGCCACCATTGTTCATACAGTGACCTAGCCACCTACATCACTCCCTCCTCTTCTATATTGGTGTATCAGTCCGAGGGTTTATACATCCACTGTATTAATGAGAATATACACGTGAATATCCTGAGATTCTCTTTATTCCTGTGTAACCCGAATAATTTACTGTTTTCAGTTTGTTGGTTGTGCCTCGTCTTCACGTTTTCTATATTTTTTTGCTAGTGTGGGGGGAGATGGATAAAGCTGCGTGCATTTATTTGATTCTATATGATGGTTATCTCATGGTGCTATTTATTTCTAATTTTTTTTTTTTTCTTGAGGGATGAGAAGCTGACCTCGGCCCCGCTTTCCCTGGTAATACTCCTCCATGGCTTATTAAATAAAAGGCTTTACACACACACACACAACACACACACACACACACACACACACTCACACCACACACACACACACACACACACACACCACACACACACACTCCACACAACTGCTAAACGCCGATGTTTCTAATACCTCACTTGCTTCATGTCAGCATGTCGACCTAGGTCATTCATATCACCACTCTCTTGTTGAGAGCTATTTATATTCACTTCCCATACACCCATGACACCCCGCGCTAACAGCGCCTCGCTATAGTCCTTTAGATGGACGCCCGACACTAACTCCACCCGCCCGGCCCACCCCCCCCTCCCCCCCATGCTCATTATGCAGTCACTTCATGTTTCTACAGAAGAATGTCAGAGAAACTCACTGGTGCACTTGAGGAGGGAAACAAACCAGATTACTGACCTGAAAAGATTCACACAGTTCGTGTGTGATAATCCCGACTTTCAATGTCTCAACTTAACATGTCCGTAACAATTCCGTGAAGCGAGGAGGAGTAACCTGTGTCACTCCATGGGAGTAAATGGTATAGGGAATACCGAACACTATAGAAAAAGTAAGTCATACGCCCAATGGAAATAAGTCACTCTGTCCTAACTTTTTGAGGGTTATCCCAGGTTCTATACACATATGTGCTATGTATGATAATCTATGTATCTGCATTGGTGTATACCTGAATAACTTATTAACTTTTCATATAATGCGATCCTTTATTGACTCCGTCTCACCTCCACAATAAGCTTTATCAAGTCACAGACTGGTCTGTTTAAGATTGATAAAGTCCACTGTGTGGCATATTGTAATTAATGAAGGCATTCGATTATACTGAATTTGAGTCTATTTTACTACTGTGTTACTCCTCCTGGAGAGTATGATGTAAAAACCTTCATCGCCTCAGAGACAGTCTGGTAAACATTGATCACGGGAAATGCTCAGTCAAATCAGCTTTCAACATCAAGAAGAACTGTTATACCTGGACTCAAGTCTGCGATTAACGGACACCTGTTAATTGGATAAGGCAGAAGCTAATTTTAGCCTTAAAATGTCAAAAACCATTAATGCTCGAGTCAAATTAATTTTTACATTTGGAAGCCAGCCAAGCCAGTGGCCAATCATTAAGTGGGTTTAGGCCAATGGCTGTCAGTACATGGTCACGCGAGTGATGGGGGTATTCTTTAGTTATCAAATTTCAAGTGCATAATATATGTCATCAAAGGGACACCACCAAGATGGTAAGTAGTGTTATCCTAACAAAAGGTTTCAGCAACCTTTCTCACTTTGTGATAGAACGGTCCATGAGAAAAAGATATAAAAAATAAATTAGGACACATCTCTACACAGTTGCCATGGGCCAAATAAGGCTACCTATGAGCAAGTGTGTGTGTGTGTGGAACTTATGTAACTAGTGAAAGGGATCATTTGTATTATTTGATGGATATAGTGACTTCCAGACAACCAAAGCTGGCCCAGACAATAATGCAGCGCTGTCAAAGCACATCAGTTTTAATGTCCCTGTTTGAATGAGTCCGTGGAATGTAACCACTACTACTCAGAGTTTTTATTACATAGCGTGGGGGGTTACCTAGCACACTGGGCTTGTTGTGTGTTTTAAAATCTCAGGTTAAAGTGTTGAAGAAGGAGATTTCTTACTTCTTCAGGGGAAAATAGGAGGCTGAAGCTTCATCTAGATGGGTTTTTGGGAGTGAGTGTGAGATGGTGGTAGCTGATGGTGAGGAGGAAAAAGTTACCAGCAGGTGATTTGGAGAGTGGCGCAGCTTAAGTGGCAAGTGGTTTCACAATCAGGAAGAAGGATAAGGAAGGTTAATAGAGAAGATGTGAAGGTAGGAAATCTATTCTCTCTTTCTACAGGACGAGTGTACTTCATTGGTTAGTTGAAGGTTTAAAGGTTACCACTGACTCCCTCCTTATCAAGGTAGAAAAGAATATTCTGATCGTGGAAGATTTCTCAGGTATAAGATTAATGGATCGTTCTTTTGTAACTGAGATAGAAAGGTCAGACAGGGGTGTGTCTCTCAGAGCTGGGTGTTGGAGACATAGTCAGCAGATTGGATAATTGTATGTCTTGGCAACGGGAAACAAGCCCATTATTTGTCTTAGTGCTGTTAGGAATTACAATCGGGAATGTTGAGTCGGCAGGAAGGACAGGAGCTGCTGGATAAGTAACTAGGTCAGTCATAGATGTAGTCAGGTCTAAGGGAGGGGATCCCAATCTTATGTAGTATCTTGCCTAGAAAAGGGTGGGGCAATGAATGGATGTTTCTAGGGCAATTGTGTACAAATTGGGTGTGATTTTAATAGGCCCCTAAACCCTTGATAGAGTGCAGTAAAGCTTGCTATTGGGGACGAAATTCATAAGGCATCTATATATGAAAAGTGTGTTAATTGGAGATTTTAACTTAGCAATTGATTGGAACCAATGTGACAGGAAATCTTCGAGTTCTAGTGACTTACGTGATACGGTTCAAGAATGTTTTATTAAACAGTTTGTGACAGAACCAACTAGAGGGAAATAATCTACATTGACTTGGTTCTTTGCCAACAAAGAATCATAGTTAATAACTTGAGTTAATGATGAGTGGAAGGTTTACTCAGCCTGTAACAACTTCCAGTATTTACCAAGGCTGCTCCTCCTCAGAAAAATTAATGAATAGAAAAAGAACGATAACAGTCAAATATAAACACTTTATTATTTAGAATGAAATATTAAAACAATTAAATATGGATATTTTTATCCTACTTGAAAGAGAAATGAAAAATGAAATATAAAAATAAGAAATCTGAATTCAACGCTAATATGTACAGTTAGACTGGGGTGTCTGGTTGATGTTGTTGACACCACGGTATTGTAGAAATTGTAGCCGTTGCTGATGTTGGGGAGGGGGGGGGGTGTCAAGATGTTGAGTGACAACCCAAACGACTAGTTCTTCACAGAGTTACTAGCCTGAATAGTCCGTCAAGATGATAGGGAACGCAGGTCTTTCACCACTGCAAAGTGAGAGAGAGATAGTTGCATGGGGTTGAATACACCTTTAGGTATGCAGATAAAATGGTGACGTCCCAGAGCTTGTGTTAGTCGCCTTCAACACTGTTTCTTTGGTTGTTAGATGGCCCGAGCTGACATTCAAAGCTAGAAAGAGGACAAGGTTACCCCCGGCCTAAGAATTCGCTCTCCACATCTTAAGTAAAAAGTATTTAAAAACATGGGTGATTATCTAAAAGGCGCATGGAAATCAAGGCGAATGAAACAACATCTTAAAATTGGTAAAAGTGAAGCTTTTAACCAATTATATCCATGAAAAAACAGGAGCTGAGGCTTTTACTTTAGTTATGTTGGAAGCTGTGAGTCAACTGATTATCATTGGTCGTGAAGCCCCACACGTCACCTTTCCTGGGTGGAGAAAAAAGGTGATGATGCGGGAGCTAGACTGACCCTACCTTCAACAGCAGACGGGAAATAAACTATCGTCACCACATACCGCTCGCAACTCCTATCTGTTTTAAACTTTTCCCTCACAATGAACTTGGGAAAAGTGTTCACAAATCACTTAGTTTCAATATATCATGGAGTTAGCAGGATAACTGACAGCCAAATCTCTGTCCCAGACTTTCCCTGTGGTCGCGATTTCATGGGACTGGAAAAAATTTCCTGGGTGGGATAAATTAGGATGGTAAGCTATGGTGAGGTAGGTGATCTTGGTTGCCAACCATGACGTTTTTCAGAGCTATTCTAACTGCGCAGCAACTTTTGTTCCGATTAGGAAAACTAGATCAAATTCAAATTATCCCAAATGATGCGACAATAGATTAAAACATTTCATTGGTCAAAGAGAGGCGTATATAGGAGTATCAAAATAGGGGGTGGGCAGTTAAGAATTCAATATATTCAATTAAAGAGAGAAATAAAAAAAAAGGAATAAGATCAAAAAGGGGATTATGATGCTAAGGTCGCCAAGGGATTCAAAGACTAACCAAAAAGGGTTCTTTCAGGTAACAGAAGTAAGATTAGGACAAGTTAGGCCCACTTAGAGTAACTTCTGGTCAGATCACTGACCGTGATGTAAGTTTTATATGTAAATTTTCAATCCTTTACTTTCTCTCAGTTTTTTACCCAGGGGAGTTAATAGCGAAATTCCAGAAATAATAGATATGTAGAAAAGTACGATAATGAAACTATGCAGATTGCGGTAAAACTAGTGACATGGTCTTCAGACAAATAGAGAAATTATATCTAACAACAATCCCCAGAGGGCCCCTGATGAACTGGCTTCTCAAGGGTGCTAAGGAATCTTTTCCACATATCGCTGCAAACTGGCATAGTGCCTGATAAATGGAAAAAAATGGGCAAATGTAATACTATTTACAAGGAGGTGACAGGTCCTTAGCTTCAAACTATAGACCAGGTAATTTGAGGAGGTGCTCATGGTATTGAATGTGAATATTGTGTATATGGCAGCAGAGTGTTTGCAATAAATGTGGAGAAATCAGAATGGGGGCACGTCACAAACGGTGTTCCACAGGGGTCAGTGTTGGGCCCTTTGCTGTTTACAATCTACATGAACGACATAGATGAGGGAATAAATAGCGACATAAGTAAATTTGCTGATGAGACCAAAATAAGCCCGCCATTTCATTCTAATGAGGGACATTAGAGCAGTGGTCGGAGAAGTGGCAGTGCAGTTTAATATAGGACAAATGTAAAGTTCTAAATGTTGGACAGGAAAACTAGCCACCGCACCCCCCCCCCCCCCCCCCCCTCATATAAATAAATATGTAGATCTTAATATTACGGATTGTGAAAAAGATATTAGAGTTTCTGTTATTATAGTCTGAAACCAACGGCAACAGTGCATTAGTGTTCGAAATAAAGCTTAACAGAAATTCCTTGGCTTCATAGCAAGAAGTATAAATAATAGAAGTGCTCAGGTTGCTTTTCAAAGTAATACATCTTTGGTTAGGCCTATTTAGATTATGGCGGTTTCTCGCGTTTTTTGGTCACCGAATTACGATAGGATATTAATGCACGGGAAAACGTACAATGGAGGATGACAAAGTGATCCCTTGTATCAGAAATCTTCCTATGGAGAGAGGACTGAGGGCTTGGAACTGCACTCTCTAGAAAGGCCATTGAATTAGAGGGAATATGATTAAGGTGTTATAAATGGAAAAAACAGGGTAGAATAAAGGGGATGTTAAAATTAGCGTCGTTATAAAAAAATATCTAAAGTAGACAGGACTCGCAGCAATGGCTATTAAATTGGAAAAAGTTCAGAATTCCAGGAAGGACATAGGAAAGCACTGGTTTAGTAATAGAGTTGGTGGATGAGTGGAACAAAAATCCTGAGTACAGTTTATTGAGGCTAAAAAACGTTGAGTGGTTTTCAAAAAAGGTTAGATAAATAATGAGCGGGTGTGGGTGGGTGTGAGTTGGACCTGACTAATCTTGTGCTGCTGGGTCTGGTGCCCTGCTCCTTCCTTGAGTGGAGGTGACCAGATGAGTGGGTGATTGGGCTATCAGGTGGGGGACATTAGACCTGCTCCACATGGAGTCAGTAGGCCTGTTGCAGTGCCTCTTTCCTTTTCTTATGTTCTTATATCTTTATATATAATATATATTATATATATATATATATATATATGTATTATATATATATATATATATTATGGGAGGTACTTCTTGAACTTGTCCTTGGGACCTCATCATATGTGAAAGAAATAACTTGCTTCAGGGAAAGCTCAAGGAGCGTGATAGCGAATATAATTTCTATTATATTGTGGTCAATTTCTCAATGAGAAATTTACTGTGATTTTAAGCAGCGTTTGAAGCACTACCACACTGTGTTTGTAGTTAGTGGTCTTATTGTCTTTAAAGAGAGATAGAAAAAATACTTGTACTTATCCTTCATGGCATAAAAACTCTCCCTTTTCTTCAAATTGGTAGAATGCAATGTATACTTGAAATCAGATTGAAAGGATAGAGTAGATAGTAATCTTCGGCTCCAATACGCTGTTTGAGTGAAAATGTCAATTGATTGCATAATAAAAAAATTTTATTAATTTTTTTTTTTTTGTGAGGAAAAAATTCAAATAAAGCAAAGCGGTAAAAAATATCGCAAAAATCCCCTATACTTGCTAGTAGATTCATCATTACTCAATAACTGTGTAAAAATCATGGCACCCCTACAAATTCTTTTGGCCAAAAAATGGAAAAATGGAGAAAATAATGTCAATAACTTATTTCCTGAAGTTTACACATATGTATTACGTTTTTCTGTAAAACTCACGGACGTGGAACGCACACATTTCAGGTATGTTAGACACCTCTAACACATGTTTGACAACACACAGGCGATCTGAGCTATTATCTTCAGTACCTGGAATTTGAATGGAGTTCTCAGAGAATTTTAATTGACCAAAAAGAATCTTAGGAAAAATTACCTAATCTTATCTATAACAAGGTAATTTATTTAGCCTAAACCCAACTAATATTTTTTAGTTTTGTTTACAGTAATTTCAATTACTAAATAAACACACGTAAATATATTTTTTTCGTTAGGTTCAGATGATTTGGCGAAATTTACTGCATACACAAATTTTCAACTTATCCCGATATGGCAAGATGAGGCGATTGGTATTTAGCCAAGATGAGCAAGTTCTGCCTATTCGGGGCACGACATAAGTCATATATATAATATATATATATATATATAATTAATATATAAATATATATATATATATAATATATTATATATATATATATATATATTATCTATAAATATATTATATATACAATAAGATCACAGTAAACAGGTGATTCCAGAATATCAAAACACCCTCGCTGAAAGAATATAGAAATTCCACGCGCGTTTCGTGATAACGTGAGTAGTCACGAAAGCCGCTTGGAATTTCTCTATCTTTCAGAGGGTTTTGTTTGCATTATATATACTATATATATATATATATATATATATATATATATATAAATATATATATATATATATATATATATTATAAATATATATATATATATACAATAAATCACAGTAAACAGTGATTTTCCAGAATATGCAAAACAACCACTCTGAAAGAATAAGGAAATTCAAGCGCTTTCGTGATAATGTGAGTAGTCAAGAAAGCGCTTGGAATTTCCTCTATTCGTTCAGAGTGGTTTGTTTTGCATATATATTATATATATATATATATAAGATATATATATATATATATATATATATATATATAATATTATATATATATATATATAATATATAAAAATATATATAAGTAATATATACAATCATTAATACGCCTTTTGATCCATATAAGCAAAACAAGTTAGAGGAGCATTCAACACTTGCTATTAATCTGGTTAGTTTAGCCATTTTAATAATTTTAATATAAATATTTGTGTGAACTCAAAAACCTATTATGTCATGATCAGTGAACTGAGTGATGAAGACGACTGTGACCCGACTGTTAAGTGGAGACAGAAAGAACTACTTAAGTTATACTCGTCTAGTTCGTTAGTTTTGCAATAGTCTAATAGAATATGCATAAATGAATAAAACTTTTCAGACAGTTTCCATACATGTGTGTGTGTGTGTGAGGTGTGGGTGTGTGTTGTGTTGTGTACTCACCTAGTTTTACTCACCTAGTTTTGAGGTTTGCAGGGGTCGAGTCTATATATATTGTTGTATGTGTTTTGCGTGTGTGTGTGTGTTTGGTCCTTTCCCAAGTTCCGTAAAGAAAAACTTTAAATCACACTTTACAGAGTCTACTCAGGGCCTGGAAAAGAAGAGAGGTCCGCTATGATGACCTAAAATAATAACTTACATATAAAGAGTCCTGGCTACTTCAGCTTACTTCTCACGTTTCATGAACAATCTAATAGTCTCTTTGAATCAAAGAGCAAATGAGGAAATGTATGGTATGCCCACAATATGGTGGAGAAAGACACTTTTTTACAGTTCAGGACATTTATTAAAAGGAAATGTTTTTGGCCACGAGTTACTTCTACCATCCTAATACAGTGTGATGATGGTTTGAAAACGGCGAAACGTTGAAGATGATACATTTAATTCCACATATGGAATCTTTATAAGGACTGAAAAGCCACTCGTGGCGAAACGTTTCCTTCAATTAATATCCTGAAATAATACAAAGTGTCTTTTTCCAAAAAGAACAAAAATTGTTAAGTAATTCTACCGGCAAACATTGTTAAGCTTCGGACACGTGATATATAAAGTCTTAAAAGCTTCATCATATCATGTAATATGAAAATTTAACAAAATATATTACAAAAGTAAAAAAAAAAGTGCTCTCTTTCTCAAAAACATTGTCCTGCTTTTATCTGCAATTCTTTTATAATCCCATATAAGATGATAAACGTGTTGAATATGGTTTCAGTACACATTCTTGATTCATTAATCTGCAGTCAATAAAAAGAGTAAAAAAAAAAAAACTAAAGACAATGACGAACAAGCTCAACACTCGCATGAATTGTTCCAGCAAATCAAGACGCCCTCCGGCTCATGGAGAAAGAATACATCGAAGATACTCTAGGAGCTGGGTAAAAAATTCAGTGCTGTGTATCAATGGGTACCTTCCCAGCACTGAGTTACTTGCAAGGTATGATCTATATGCAGTTTTTTTGTTGACAAAATTATCCACCAAACCTTTATGCGTTTTATATCCCAATAACATTATACATCAACATATGTTTAAATGTTGTGTAACCAAATTAACGTAAGCCATACACATTAGTTTACTTAAAAAAAAATGGGCTACAGCCAGAGAAACCGGATAATTCAAACGGCCTCAGGAAAAATTAAATATATTTTCCCAGCATCCTCGTTATCTACACTGAGGACATAGGTCCTCAGTGTAGATATATATGTATATCTCATATATATTATATATATATATTATATATATATATATATATAATATATATATATATATTAAATATGTATATATATAATATATATATATATATATATATATATAAATATATATATATATATATATATATACCACTAACACTGAATAACCAATAATTATTGTAATAAAATGCATGAGAATTCTGTCAATAACAGTAATACTAAATATTACGTAATTACTTATGCTCACATATAGAGTGGTTATTTCAGATTAAATATTTCCCTGTACCACTGGGAGTAATTACGTGATTCAAAGTTAATTACAATTTCAATTACTCTTCTGGAGTTTTAATCACAATTTCATTCTCAATTACTTGAATCAGAAAAATTTAAAAAAATAATTATTCCTGCATTTTGAATTAAATTATTTTATTAGAAATAATCACTAATATATACACTAATATATTTTTACACTATAAATTAAAACAATGACTCTGAAACTAAAATTTTAAAGAATGTTGGTAATCAATGTTGTATAGTATAAAATTAAGCTATTTAACACGGTGCACAATGGTGGAAAAATAAAACTTACTCTAATTGTCACACAAAAACTTTACGTAAGTTACTTCCATTTTTCAAAGAAAAAAGTTCATTAAGATCCAGCCAGGAAGGTACTCGTAATTTCACGGTTACAGTTCAATCAAAGTTCCTGGAAGATTGCAGTTCGTACCTGCGCTATATTTAAGAATAAAATGAATTTCGGCTATGGTTAATACTCTGTGCTGAAGGAATTGTACATCCATCATTTCTGCCTTGCTCTGTCTGCAAGGTAGCGCCTTCGAAGGAGAATCCTCCAATAGACAAGAAATATACGTCGAATAGAGCACAATCCTCTACTGCCGTATACACTCGTCAAAGAAAGGGGCTAAACCCTTTGAATAATACAGCACAATGGAGCTTCTGACGGGTAAGATTTGCTGTAGATTCAAGAAGCAACTGAGAGTTCTTTTTTAGGTAAAAATTAACAAATTAATTTAATTCCAGACTATTATAAGGACATAGGTAAATGTAATTCCGTTGAAGTACTGGCTATTAAGAAAACTTTTCAGATTGTGACGAATAAGCCGAACAGTGAGTTTGGCCAAGTCGAATTATGCCCTCTGCCGAATAAGCATATGAAAATTTGTTTTTACCATAAAATTTGCGAAAATCAATCTGATCCATAATGAAAAAATATATATATATTATTTAAGCAATATTAAGTACATCTTAATTTACCTTTTGATACGTTAGTAAAATCTAGCAAAAAAAATACGTTAGTTTAGTTTTGTTAAGTGAGATTTTTAAGTTAGTTTTGATCCAAAATAAAAATCTCTATCATTGTCAACAAAAAAATCATATAATCTTATGTAATTTTTTTTTTTGAAAAGTCTCATTTTTAAGGAAGTTCGACCTTTTCGAGAGCAAGTTTCGGATCATCCACCAGATCCAGACTACACACTCACCAGGGTCGACACTCACTCTCGACCAGGTCCAAACTACACTCACTAGGTCCACGACTACACCTCTCACCAGTCCCACTCACTCTCACCAGTCCACACTACACACTCACCAGGTCCACAACTACACTAAACACCGGCCAGACTACTCTCTCACCAGGTTCAGGACTACACTCTCACCAGGTCCACACTGCACTCCAAGTCACCAGGTCCAGACTACACTCTCCACCAGGTCCACACTACACCTCTCAACCAGGCCAACTACACTCTCACCAGGTACAAACTACACTATCACCTGGTCACACTACTCTCTCACCAGGTCCACACTACACTCTCACAGGTCCAGACTACACACTCACCAGGTCCTACACTACACCCTCACCAGATCCAACTACACTCCTCGCCAGGTCCAGACCCACACTCTCACCAGGTCCAGACTACACTCACCAGTTCACACTACACTCTTACCAGGTCCCGAACTACCACTCTCACCAGGTCCTTACTACACTATACGTCCTTACGAGACACTATCACCAGGTCCAACAACAACTCTCCAGGTCGACACTACACTCTCACCAGTCCAGACTACACTCAACCAGGCCCCAGACACACCTCACCAGATCCACACTACACTCTCACAGGGTCCAGAGCTAACACTCACCTGGGGTCCAGACTACCCCTCCTCACCAGGTCCAGAGTACACTCTCACCAGGTCCAGAGTACACTCTCAACCAGTCCACACTACACTCTCTTCCAGGTCCACATACACCTCATCACAGGTTACACAACAACTCCTACCAGGTCCACACTACACTCTCACGAGGGATCGACACTAACTCTCACCAAGATCGACTCTACACCCTCTCACCAGGTCCAGACTACACTCTCACCTGGTCCAATAGGCAACTCTCAACCAGTCCACACTACACTCCACCAGGTACAGGCAACACTTTCACCGGTCCAGATTACACAGCTCTAACCAGTCCACACTACACTCCGCCAGTCCACACTACACTCACAGGTCCACACTACACTCTCACGAGGTCCACACTATACACTCACCAGGTCCAAACTACATTCTCACAACCAGGTCCTCACAACATTCTCACTAGGTCCAACACCACACTCACCAGTCCAAACTACATCCATAACCAGGTCCAACTACAAACTCTCCACCTAGGTGCACACTACACTATCACCCAGTCCACACTACACTCTCACCAAGGTCCAGACTACACTTTCACCAGGTTCAATGTACACTGTCACCAGTCCACATACAACTCTCATCCAGGTCCACTCTAACAACTCACCAGGTCCACCACACTTCACTCCTCCACCAGTCCACACTACACTCTCACCAGTCCCCAGACTACACCTTACCAGGTTTCAATCTACACTATCTAACTAACTCCATAGCTTCAGGTCCACATTACACTCTCACCAGTTCCCACACTCTACACTCTCAACCAGGGTCCAGACTACTCACCAGTCAAATTACACTCTCACTCCAGGTCCCACACTACACTCTCACCAGGTCCACACTACCACCTCTCAACCAGGTTCGGCACTATACACTCACCAGGTCCACACTACACTCTCACCGGTCCACACTACACTCATCACCATCCAGACTACTCGCCCAGGTCCCAAATTACACTCTCTCACCAGGTCCCACACTACACTCTTAACCAGAGGTCCACACTACACTCTCACCAGTCCGCACTACACACATCACCAGGTCCACACTATACACACACCAGGTCCACACTACACACTCACCAGGGATCCACACTATACACTCACCAGGTCCACACACACAACTCTCACCAGGTCCAACTACAACTCTCACCATGTCCACACTATTACACTCACCAGGTCCACACAACACTCCTCACCCGTCCACACTACACTCTCTTCATTTCCTTTCTGCTGTTTTAAGTAGCTAATTCCTTATTGCTCTGAATAAAATAACAAAACTTAAAAATGGGATTTAGAACAAAATTTCTGATAAGTTTGAGAAGACTCGACTATTTACTAATAGCGATCCTCTCTATTCCTTGAGGATAACTCACCAAATTACCCAGTTAGTGAAAAATACACAGAAAGACTAAGTGTTTATGTTATTAATCCCGGGCGGAGGATGGCGACAAGATAACTGCCCAGACATTGTTTCTACATACATCAAAAATTAAAAATTAAGCAAAAACATGAATTTAATATTCTTTTGAAGATAGCGTGTGAAGACCATAGTGTTGTTATTGTAACCTTACCCTCAACTCTCTCCAATTTGAGTCTTAAGAATAGGTAGTTGAAATTAAGTTAAAATTCTAATGTATCCTCTGATACAATGATAAAATGATAACCTTGATATATAAAAAAATATACTAAAAAGTTTTAGATGTATGTAGATGAAAGGTTCAGAGAACCGACATGTTGAGAAATTAGACACAGTGCAACTCCTTGAATCTTTTCTGAGGAAACTCTCGCGACACAGTGGCTTCATCAGTAATCATCCCTCAACCTTGAGTCATGTGGTCAGTCCAATCAATCTTTGAATAGAATACAGCATATGAGCGAAAAGTGGCTTATATAATAACTGTAGCGAAGAGTGCAAGCCGTCGTAGGTGGAGTCACATTTGTCCAATGTGGAAGTAGGTTCATGCCCTAGGTGTTAGACAAAAATCCCCCAAGTTTAAGATCTCCAAGAGTGCAAGTATCTGACAGGAATCGTAGATGATTAGAAACCTGACGTTGATAATCTACCTGCTTCCAACACAATTTTCCTCAACGAAGTTTAATCAGCGTAATTTTATTCTCGTGTTTTACATTGTTCATTAACTATCCATTAAACTATAAATCACCTTTTATTCCCAAAATCTCAACTTATTCTTCAACCACCCATCTTCACAACTGCATCTTCAACAACTCCTCTCCACAACTCATCTTGAACCACACCCATCTCCACCCAACTCATCCTTCAACCACCTATCTTACAACTAGTCTTCAATCACCCTTCTCCACAGCTCATCTTCAACCACCTATCTTAACAACATCCCGTCTTCAATCAACCCATCCCAAACTCATCTTCAAACAACCCATCTCCACAGCTCATCTTCAACCACCTATCTTAACAACTCGTCTTCAATCACCCATCTCACAACTCATCTTCAACCACCCATCTCCACAACTCATCTTCAACAACCCATCTCTCCACAACTCATCTTCCACCATCTCTTACCACATCTCACTACAAAAACCTATTACCTCAACTTCGTCGGCCATCATCATCCCCAACACACCATTCAATAACAACAACTCGCCATCATCAGCCATTCATAACTACAACCCACCACATAACCACAACTCACCCAACCAACCAACCATATCCGCAACATAACCATCAACTCATTATAAACATCCATCAACCACAACTCACCATCAATCATCCATTAACAACTCACCCCAAAACCCCATTCTCCACCACAACTCACTACCAACATTCACATTATGTGAAACACGACTCACGTGAGTCTATACAGGTTGACCAACATTTGCGTTTTATGTGAATGTTCAATGAGTGTATTATTCCGATCCAAAGTGTTTCAGTACATGTTCTGTTTGTGATCAAACATGTTCATTCAGTGTCTAAGCCATATCAACGTGTTTCAGTACGTGTCTGTACAACATCGACATGTATGTGGAATTTAAAAAAGGCAAGGAAATTTCCAACCTATAATGAATTTGTTAGTTTTTCTGGTTGTGAAAATCTTCTCTTGAAATCTAGAACTGCTGGCCTTAACCACTAAGTGTTAAACCAGTGTTAAAGCCAAGTGTTAAGACAGTGTTTAAACCCAGTGTTAAGCCAGTGTTAAGACAGTGTTAAGACAGTGTTAAGACAGTGTTAAGACAGTGTGACTTTGTAAATGGTCAAAGTTGGACTGAAAAGTCGGCGTGGTCTAAGCTTTCCTCTCACATGGCGATTATTTTGTGTCTTGTTCCAGATCACGGTATTGTGACTTTTAGTTAGTTATTTCCTACAATTTTTAATCATGGGTCGCTAATATTACTTTATACATGGATACTCA
Organism: Cherax quadricarinatus; assembly: GCF_026875155.1. Taxonomy (NCBI): domain Eukaryota; kingdom Metazoa; phylum Arthropoda; class Malacostraca; order Decapoda; family Parastacidae; genus Cherax; species Cherax quadricarinatus. The sequence goes on along the minus strand of NC_069406.1, from coordinate 89,135,585 downwards.
ATTAGGTCCCTCATAACTTCTTGTATGGTTAATGCATGGGTCCCTCAATAACTTCCTTGTATGGTTACTCCATGGAGTGATCCCCCCTAATAACTTCCTTTTGTATGTTACTCATGGTTCCCTCATAACTTCCTTGTATGGTTTACACCATGGGTCCCTAATAACTTCCCGTATGGTTACTCATAGGTCCCTCATAACTTTCCTTGTATGGTTACTCATGGTCCCTCATAACTTCCTGTATGGTTACTCCATGGGTCCCTCAAACTTCCTTATATGGTTACTCATAGGTCCCTCAAAACTTTCCTTGTATGGTTACTCATGGGTCCCTCATATTCTTCCTTGTATGGTTACGTCATAGGTGTCCCCTCATAACTTCTTGTATGGATACTCATGGTTCTGTCATAACTCCTGTATGTTACACATGGGTCGTCAATAACTTCCTTGTAATGGTTGCTCATGGGTCTCTCCTTAACTTCCCTTGTATGGTTACTCATAGGTCCCTCATAACTTCCTTGTATGGTTACTCATGGATCCCTCATAACTTCTTGTATGGTTACTCATGGGTCTGTCATAACTTCCTTGTATGGTTACTCATTGGGTCTCTTTCCTAACTTTTCTTGTATGGTTACTCATAGGTCCCTCATAACTTCCTTGTATGGTTTTACTTTCACATAGTCCCCTCATAACTTCCTTGTTAATGGTACTCATAGGTCCCTCATAACTTCCTTGTATGGTTACTCATAGGTCCCTCATAACTTCCTTATATTGTTACTCATAGGTCCCTCATAACCTCCTTATATGGTTACTCATAGGTCCCTCATAACTTCCTTATATGGTTACTCATGGGTCCCTCATAACATCCTTATATTTTACTCAAGGTCCCTCATAACTTCCTTATATGTTTACTCATATGGACCCTCATAATTCCTTGTTATGGTTAACTCATATGCCCCTCTTAACTACCTTGTATGTTATTCATAGGTCTCCTCATAACATCCTTGTGTTGGTACTCATAGTCCCTCATAACTTCCTTATATGTTACTCCATGGTCCCCATAACTTTCCTTTTATGGTTACCATGGGTCCCCTCATAAATTCCTTATATTGTTACTCATAATCCCTCATAACTTCCCTTATATTATTACTCAAAGTCCCTTCTAACTTCCTTTATGGTACTCATAAGGCCCTCATAACTTCCTTATATTGTTACTCATAGGTCCCTCATAACTTCCTTATATGGTACTCATAGGTCCCTCATAACTTCCTTATATTGTTACTCATAGGTCCCTCATAACTTCCTTATATGGTTACTCATAGGTCCCTCATAACTTCCTTATATAGTTACTCCATTGGTCCCTCATAACTCCTTTATGGTTACTCAAGGTCCCCCATAACTTCCTATATTGTTTTACTCATAGGTCCCTCATAACTTCCCTTATATGTTACTCATAGGTTCCCTCATAACTTCCTTATATTGTTACTCATAGGTCCCCCTCATAACTTCTCTATTGGTACTCAAGGTTCCCTCACACTTCCTTATTATGTTACTCATAGGTCCCTCATAACTTCCTTCATTATGTCACTCATAGGTCCCCTCATAACTTCCTTTATATTGTTTTACTCATAGGTCCCTCATAACTCTTTGTATTGTTACTCATACAGGTCCCACATAACTTTCCTTATATGGTTACTCATAGGTCCCTCATAACTTCCTTATTATGTTACTCATAGGTCCCCTCATTTACTTCCTTATATGGTTACTCATAGGTCCCTCATAACTTCCTTATATGGGTACTCATGAGTCCGTCATAACTTCCTTATATTGTTACTCATAGGTCCCTCATAACTTCTTAATAAAATGGGGGGGGTTTACCATAGGTCCTCCATAACTTCCTTATATGGTTACTCATAGGTCCCTCATAACTTCCTTGTATGGTTACTCATAGGTCCCTCATAACTTCCTATGTGGTTACTCATGGGTCCCTCATAACTTCCTATATGGTTACTCATGGGTCCCTCATAACTTCCTACATGGTTACTCATGGGTCCCTCATAGCTTCCTATATGGTTACTCATAGGTCCCTCATAACTTCCTTATATGGTTATTCATAGGTCCGTCAAAGCTTCCTTATATGGTTTCTCATAGGTCCCCTCATAACTTCCTTATATGGTTACTCATAAGTCCCTCATAACTTCCTTGTATGGTTACTCATGGGTCTCTCATAACTTCCTTGTATGGTTACTCATGGGTCTCTCATAACTTCCTTGTATGGTTACTCATGGATCCCTCATAACTTCCTTGTGTGGTTACTCATAGGTCCCTCATAGCTCCCTTGTATGGTTACTCATAGGTCCCTCATAGCTTCCTATATGGTTACTCATAGGTCCCTCATAACTTCCTTGTATGGTTACTCATTGGTCCCTCATAACTTCCTTGTGTTGTTACTCATAGGTCCCTCATAACTTCCTTGTGTGGTTACTCATAGGTCCCTCATAACTTCCTTGTATGGTTACTCATTGGTCCCTCATAACTTTATTTTATGGTTACTCATAGGTCCCTCATAACTTCCTTTTATGGTTACTCATAGATCCCTCATAACTTCCTTGTGTGGTTACTCATAGGTCCCTCATAATTTCCTTGTATGGTTACTCATTGATCCCTCATAACTTCCTTGTGTTTACTCATAAGGTCCCTCATAAACTTTTCCTTTATATGGATACTCATAGGTCCCTCCATAACTTCCTTGTATGGTTACTCATTGGTCCCTCATAACTTCCTTGTGTTTTTACTCATAAGTCCTTCATGTCTTCATTATATGGTTACTCATAGGTCCCTCATAACTTTATTTTATGGTTACTCATAGGTCCCTCATAACTTCCTTATATGGTTACTCATAAGTCCTTCATAACTTCCTTATTGGTTACTCCATAGGTCCCTCATAACATCCTTATAAGGTTACTCATAGTCCCTCAAACATCCTTATATGGTTACTAATAAGTTTCTTCACATATTTCTTGCAACATGGAATGCAAGAAATATGTAGTGTTGTTATTATGTTCAGTTTAAACCTACATTTCATTACTGCTTCCCCCGCAGAAGTATGCTAAATGAAATATCTTGGATGAGGTACATGTGTTAATTTTGGTCTACTACATCTCCACAAGCTGTGGTCAACCTTGTATTTGTTTTCTAAGACATATGTGACTTACCGGGAAAGGAATTCTAACCTGGAAAGGAAACACCAGAAAAAATACATGATTATAAACACAAAGAAAACACAGATATGGAACACATGTCTTAAACATGAACAATGTTACAGAAGAATAAACCAAGCAATTCATTAACTCATCCTCACCAATATTAGCCATCAACCAGCTATAAATTCAACTAAACAACCATCCCCACACTATAACTCACCTACAAATATGCAACACCACAAACACATTATGAACTATCATAACATCCTTACCATCACCCATCCAGTATTTTCAACTCCATCGACTATCACCGACCACAACTCACTAACATTAAATCACATTTTCAATTTCCATCAACCATCTATCACAACAACTATCAATCATCCCTTACCTAAATGTCCTTCCTCCATAACACCATTACAACTACTTTAACCTTTCATTTCGGTTCATCCACAAATCATCACGATAGTCTGTCCAACAGGGGGCTCACCTAACTTATCAACCGTCGACAACACTGTTTTCCGTAGCTTTCCACGGTCATATATGCCGTGGAAAAGAATCTTTTGTATTTGGGAGGATATATTCAGCTTAATGTCTGTTACATGTTTGTTTTGAGAGAAGTTTATCATTGTTCCAGAGCTTCTGTGAGCTCCGTTGATCAATTTAAATGCCATTGTAAATAAGAAAATATATTAGTGCTTTGTTTTTTATTTGTGTTAACTGTTTTGGCGAGCGCTGGTGGTTAATGTTTATTGATCGGGAAGATTATTATGTAATGTGTTGATGAATAGAAGGAAATCAGAATCGAAAGAAGGAGAGGATCAAGATTTCTCTTCACCGGGCGAGACACTCTCCTCAAAGTTACGTAGCTAAATTGTTGAGGACGAAATCTCTGCTGTTCTCACTCTCAACTCAGTCGAAGATTACACTCTTGTTCATGTCTTTTGCTGTTTTATTTTAACACAACTCTCGAGAGTGAAGTAAAGGTAGTCTAAATAAAGTTATGTCATTATATAACACGGCTAAACCAGTAAAGAAAATCAAGTCTCAAACATCTCAGCTAATACGATTCCAAATTTAATAATCGTTCATATGTAAAAAAATTATCTTTAAAAAGTTTAGTAAGTTCTAATAAACTGATAAACCGGTCGAGCCCAAAACACTCTATTAGACATTATATCTGCGACCACTGTCAGCCTCAGAGTTAACTCTGAGTTACCAGACCTCTTGCCACGTGGAGGCCAGTGGTTCGTCTATTAAGGTCTACCCACCCACTTAAGCGTGTTTTTGATGCTTTCGCTCGAGTTCATGTGTCTCAGGAGCCCCATCTTGTCCCATCAGAATAGTTCTCCCCTCCCTACTTTCCCAGGGTCTGCCTCAGCCAACCATATCTTCTTCTTTCCAGGTCATGTGTCCAGGAATCCATCTGTCCGCCTCAGATATTCCCCCTTCCCCACTTCCCCAAGGTTTGCCTCAGCAACCAGTATCTTCTTCTTTCCAGGTCTCATTGTCCAGGAGTCAATCCTGTGTCCCCTCAGATTATTTCTCCCTTCCCCACTTTTCCCAAGGTTTGCCTCAGCAACCAGTATCTTCTTGTTTATCAGGTCCATATGTGTCCAGGAGTCAATCTGTGTCCCCTCAGATATTCCCCCTTCCGCACTTTCGCCAGGTCTGCCTATGCAACCAGTATCTTCTTTCCAGGTCCATGTGTCCAGGAGTCATTCTGTCCCGCCTCAATATTCCCCCTTCCCCACTTCCTCTAGGTTTTTTTATTTTTTTTTTTTTTTCCTTTCTTTTCCCGGTTCATGTGTCCAGAATCCATCCGTGGGCCCCCGGATGTCTCCACCTCCCTTCCACAGTAAGTATACCGAAGCACTCAGGCCACCCTCCGTGATCTAGCCAGATGAGAGAACGATGCCTTGTTTAGCTGGTCTACGGTAAGAACTGTCCACGTGAGTGGGAATTACAGGAGGGACACGCAGAAAAACTGCGGTCCTGTAATAGAACATCACCAAAGGCAGCCTAGACCGTAAGTCAGCTAGACGCAGCCAAGCTACGTCCAGTTCGGGCACCAAAGGCCTGGCCACTCAATGAAACATATGGGAGTACTATTATATTTACCATTTTTTCTACATTAAATGTAAGATTTTTACTTAATTAGCAATTTAAGTGTGTTTGTGAATGTTTTTTGTGTAGTTTATTAAGTGCTCGTGTTATGTGTTTTGTCCTCCTCCACGAGGAACAGTACAAGTGTTGAACTCTTATTTTCATTTGGTTTATTTATCCTAATATCTGCAAGACGCGCAGTGAGTTACAAGCGCCTCGCACTAGATGCAAATATATCATTTCGTCTGATGTTTTTAGGTTATCCTGGGTAATTTTACACATATTTACGTGCCATGATCCATTTTGTAACTATTTAATGTATATTTGTACCTAAATAAACTACACACAATTCTTATTTTTCCCACGCTCAATTGTACATTTGTGCAACAGCAGCCTCGTGGTCACACATCATTCAACACACACAAAAACAACGCACGTGCGCAACACTACACACACATAACCACACACACACACACACACACACACACACACACACACACACACACACACACACACGATACACACTCACACACACACACACGCACACACGACACACACACAACACACACACACACACAACACCACAACACACACATAACACACACACACACACATACACACACACACACACACACACACATACACACACACACACACACACATACACACACACACAACATACACACACACACACACACACACACACACACACACACACACACACACACACACACATTCATATATGCGTTCTCCCTCATGGTTGTTAAAATTATGTTTGTTTTCTCAAAGTAAAATGGAAAAGTGGAGCAGAAAAGAGACTTTGCTCAATGTTCGAGATAATCGGAACCTTTATATATATTTCATATATTCTGATGGCGAATATTGATTATGCTGTCATATTAGTTATGCTGTCATGGTCTGTCGTGTCGTCATATATTATACAATTATTGTTGCTTTGTAATTTACTGCGATATATCATTGTTAACATATATTATACCTTTATGATCTGGCACACAATGTTTATTTTCTTTATTCTTAAATGTTTATACCATAACAAATACTTAAGTTAATGTTTTTAGGTGAAGTTAACGTGGAATGTGAACATCGTGCAGATCATAACAAATAAAAGTAGTAAACTTCTGTTTGTGAAGTAACTGCTAACTAAAATATTTTCGTTAGGAAAACTTTCTTAAAAGATGCAGTGATATAATATTAATCAAAAGAAGGATGGGATATAATGATATAAGGATGATCTGGTATGGGATATAAGGATGATCTGGTATGAGATATAAGGATGCTCTGGTATGGGGATATAAGGAGATCTGGTATGGGATATAAGGATGATCTGGTATGCGATTATAAGGATGATCTGGTATGAGATATAAGGATGAATCTGGTAAGGGATATAAGGATGACCCCCCCCCCTGGTATGATGATATAAGGAATGAATCTGGAATGGATATAAGGCTGATCCATAACCACAACTCACATCATCCATCCATAGCATAAACAACCACAACTTAACCATCAGTCGACACACAGTAAACTATCCATCACCACAACTCGCTATCATAGATCGCCCCAACCATTCCCCACCACAACTCACTACCAACTATCCACATTATATCCAACAGGACTCACATATGTCTATAATAGGAGTGAAAACATTTAGTGTTTTATGTGGATGTTTCAATGAATGTTTTATTCACAAGATCAAAGTGTTCTGTTTCATAATCAACATTTCATTAAAATTTCTGAGCCACTTCACGTGCTCAGTAAGTTTCTGTTTCAGACTACATTGTATGCGAATATAAAGTTCAAGAAAAAATTTTCCAAACCAGCTTGAGTTTTCCTAACATGTGTTGCTAATAAGTCCCTCATAAACCTTCTATGAGGATGCCCATATGCTATGCATGACAGGCCATGACAGATGCAGGCAACTACATAAGTGAGAGTATTCTTTACCTCAACTCTCGGACTGAAGAAAATATTGAAATGATAGTTATACCTCGTAATATTTAATTAATAACTCCTAAACATAAAATTTAAATGATTTAGCGTTCATATTTAAAAATAAACTAAAATGTGAACATCATCTGTTATGAAAAATATTAATCTCGATAAGCTCTGCTTTCCCCAAAAATTCTAAAATGATTTTTTAATGAGAAATCGAGAAATTGCGACACTGCCAGCCTCAGAGATACCTTTGAGTTACCAGAACCCATGCCACGTGGAGGCCATGGTTCGTCTTTAAGGTCCACCTAGCCCACCCACCCACATTTACTGTGTGTCTTGAATGCGTTTCCCCAGGTTCATGTGTCCAGGAGTCCATCTGTCCGCCTCAGATATTCCACTTCCCCCACTTCCCAAAGTCTGTCTCACAACCAGTGTCCCTCGTTTGTTTTCCTGGGACCATGTATCCCAGGAGTCCATCTGTCCGCCTCGATATTCTCCCTTACCACTTCGCCCAGGTATTCTCGCTTTTTTCCAGGTTCATGTTTCAGTAATCCATCCGTGGGTGCCCCCGGATGTCTCCCCCCTTCCTCACTTCCCTTAGGTTATTTCCCAGTCTAAGTCCCCCCCCTTTTTCCCCAGGTATGTATCCCAGAAGTCGCTCAGCCACCCTTCCGTGATCTAGCCCAGATGAGAACGAGGCCTTGCTTATAGCTGGTCACGGTAGAGACTGGTCTAGGTGGGTGGAATTACAGAGGGGACACACAGTAAACTGCGTACTGTATTACACCACCAAGACAGCCTAGATCGTAAGTCAGCCAGACGCACTCCAAGCTACCGTCCAGTTCGGCCACCAAGGCCCTGGCCCACTTAGTGAAATTTTGGAGTTCTATTTAATTTTATACAATCCATCTACATTATTGTACTTAACAAGCAGTTTTTAAGTGTGCTTATGAATGTTTTTAGTCTACGTGGATGAATGTTCTGTTTAATCTGAAATGTCCACCTCCAACCAGAACTATAATAAGTGTTGACTGTATGGTTTTATTTCGTTATTATTCTTATGTATATGTAATACCCAGCAGTTTACAAGAACCCGGCACAATGGAAATAAGTACTACATGCTTTGTCTGATTTTTTTGTTGTTATCCTGGGTGATTTACACGTATTTTAATATGTATAAATAATTTGTGAAACTGTATTTATTGTATCTGTACCTAAATAATCTTAGTATGCCACACCACAATTTTACCAACTCATTTGTGCAATTTTCCACAACCACGGCTGCGAATTCACGCATCGGTATTTAAGCCAAGATGAGCAAGTTCTGCCTATTCGGGGCACGACATAAGTCATATATATAATATATATATATATATATAATTAATATATAAATATATATATATATATAATATATTATATATATATATATATATATTATCTATAAATATATTATATATACAATAAGATCACAGTAAACAGGTGATTCCAGAATATCAAAACACCCTCGCTGAAAGAATATAGAAATTCCACGCGCGTTTCGTGATAACGTGAGTAGTCACGAAAGCCGCTTGGAATTTCTCTATCTTTCAGAGGGTTTTGTTTGCATTATATATACTATATATATATATATATATATATATATATATATATAAATATATATATATATATATATATATATTATAAATATATATATATATATACAATAAATCACAGTAAACAGTGATTTTCCAGAATATGCAAAACAACCACTCTGAAAGAATAAGGAAATTCAAGCGCTTTCGTGATAATGTGAGTAGTCAAGAAAGCGCTTGGAATTTCCTCTATTCGTTCAGAGTGGTTTGTTTTGCATATATATTATATATATATATATATAAGATATATATATATATATATATATATATATATATAATATTATATATATATATATATAATATATAAAAATATATATAAGTAATATATACAATCATTAATACGCCTTTTGATCCATATAAGCAAAACAAGTTAGAGGAGCATTCAACACTTGCTATTAATCTGGTTAGTTTAGCCATTTTAATAATTTTAATATAAATATTTGTGTGAACTCAAAAACCTATTATGTCATGATCAGTGAACTGAGTGATGAAGACGACTGTGACCCGACTGTTAAGTGGAGACAGAAAGAACTACTTAAGTTATACTCGTCTAGTTCGTTAGTTTTGCAATAGTCTAATAGAATATGCATAAATGAATAAAACTTTTCAGACAGTTTCCATACATGTGTGTGTGTGTGTGAGGTGTGGGTGTGTGTTGTGTTGTGTACTCACCTAGTTTTACTCACCTAGTTTTGAGGTTTGCAGGGGTCGAGTCTATATATATTGTTGTATGTGTTTTGCGTGTGTGTGTGTGTTTGGTCCTTTCCCAAGTTCCGTAAAGAAAAACTTTAAATCACACTTTACAGAGTCTACTCAGGGCCTGGAAAAGAAGAGAGGTCCGCTATGATGACCTAAAATAATAACTTACATATAAAGAGTCCTGGCTACTTCAGCTTACTTCTCACGTTTCATGAACAATCTAATAGTCTCTTTGAATCAAAGAGCAAATGAGGAAATGTATGGTATGCCCACAATATGGTGGAGAAAGACACTTTTTTACAGTTCAGGACATTTATTAAAAGGAAATGTTTTTGGCCACGAGTTACTTCTACCATCCTAATACAGTGTGATGATGGTTTGAAAACGGCGAAACGTTGAAGATGATACATTTAATTCCACATATGGAATCTTTATAAGGACTGAAAAGCCACTCGTGGCGAAACGTTTCCTTCAATTAATATCCTGAAATAATACAAAGTGTCTTTTTCCAAAAAGAACAAAAATTGTTAAGTAATTCTACCGGCAAACATTGTTAAGCTTCGGACACGTGATATATAAAGTCTTAAAAGCTTCATCATATCATGTAATATGAAAATTTAACAAAATATATTACAAAAGTAAAAAAAAAAGTGCTCTCTTTCTCAAAAACATTGTCCTGCTTTTATCTGCAATTCTTTTATAATCCCATATAAGATGATAAACGTGTTGAATATGGTTTCAGTACACATTCTTGATTCATTAATCTGCAGTCAATAAAAAGAGTAAAAAAAAAAAAACTAAAGACAATGACGAACAAGCTCAACACTCGCATGAATTGTTCCAGCAAATCAAGACGCCCTCCGGCTCATGGAGAAAGAATACATCGAAGATACTCTAGGAGCTGGGTAAAAAATTCAGTGCTGTGTATCAATGGGTACCTTCCCAGCACTGAGTTACTTGCAAGGTATGATCTATATGCAGTTTTTTTGTTGACAAAATTATCCACCAAACCTTTATGCGTTTTATATCCCAATAACATTATACATCAACATATGTTTAAATGTTGTGTAACCAAATTAACGTAAGCCATACACATTAGTTTACTTAAAAAAAAATGGGCTACAGCCAGAGAAACCGGATAATTCAAACGGCCTCAGGAAAAATTAAATATATTTTCCCAGCATCCTCGTTATCTACACTGAGGACATAGGTCCTCAGTGTAGATATATATGTATATCTCATATATATTATATATATATATTATATATATATATATATATAATATATATATATATATTAAATATGTATATATATAATATATATATATATATATATATATATAAATATATATATATATATATATATATACCACTAACACTGAATAACCAATAATTATTGTAATAAAATGCATGAGAATTCTGTCAATAACAGTAATACTAAATATTACGTAATTACTTATGCTCACATATAGAGTGGTTATTTCAGATTAAATATTTCCCTGTACCACTGGGAGTAATTACGTGATTCAAAGTTAATTACAATTTCAATTACTCTTCTGGAGTTTTAATCACAATTTCATTCTCAATTACTTGAATCAGAAAAATTTAAAAAAATAATTATTCCTGCATTTTGAATTAAATTATTTTATTAGAAATAATCACTAATATATACACTAATATATTTTTACACTATAAATTAAAACAATGACTCTGAAACTAAAATTTTAAAGAATGTTGGTAATCAATGTTGTATAGTATAAAATTAAGCTATTTAACACGGTGCACAATGGTGGAAAAATAAAACTTACTCTAATTGTCACACAAAAACTTTACGTAAGTTACTTCCATTTTTCAAAGAAAAAAGTTCATTAAGATCCAGCCAGGAAGGTACTCGTAATTTCACGGTTACAGTTCAATCAAAGTTCCTGGAAGATTGCAGTTCGTACCTGCGCTATATTTAAGAATAAAATGAATTTCGGCTATGGTTAATACTCTGTGCTGAAGGAATTGTACATCCATCATTTCTGCCTTGCTCTGTCTGCAAGGTAGCGCCTTCGAAGGAGAATCCTCCAATAGACAAGAAATATACGTCGAATAGAGCACAATCCTCTACTGCCGTATACACTCGTCAAAGAAAGGGGCTAAACCCTTTGAATAATACAGCACAATGGAGCTTCTGACGGGTAAGATTTGCTGTAGATTCAAGAAGCAACTGAGAGTTCTTTTTTAGGTAAAAATTAACAAATTAATTTAATTCCAGACTATTATAAGGACATAGGTAAATGTAATTCCGTTGAAGTACTGGCTATTAAGAAAACTTTTCAGATTGTGACGAATAAGCCGAACAGTGAGTTTGGCCAAGTCGAATTATGCCCTCTGCCGAATAAGCATATGAAAATTTGTTTTTACCATAAAATTTGCGAAAATCAATCTGATCCATAATGAAAAAATATATATATATTATTTAAGCAATATTAAGTACATCTTAATTTACCTTTTGATACGTTAGTAAAATCTAGCAAAAAAAATACGTTAGTTTAGTTTTGTTAAGTGAGATTTTTAAGTTAGTTTTGATCCAAAATAAAAATCTCTATCATTGTCAACAAAAAAATCATATAATCTTATGTAATTTTTTTTTTTGAAAAGTCTCATTTTTAAGGAAGTTCGACCTTTTCGAGAGCAAGTTTCGGATCATCCACCAGATCCAGACTACACACTCACCAGGGTCGACACTCACTCTCGACCAGGTCCAAACTACACTCACTAGGTCCACGACTACACCTCTCACCAGTCCCACTCACTCTCACCCCCCCCCCCCCAAAAATGAAAATCAAACACACCCGCCCCATCTTTTTTTTCAATCTCTTTTTAACCCCCCCAAAGTCCTAGCTTCTATCACCCTACGGAAATTGTTCCACACATCCACAACTCTATTAGAAAACCAGTACTTACCTATGTCCTTTCTAAATCTAAATTTATCCAACTTTAATCCATTATTTCTGGTTTTTACCTGGTTCGACACCCTCAGTACTTTATTAATATCTCCTTTGTTTATGCCCGTAATCCACTTATACACTTCAATTATATCTCCCCTCATTCTGAACATTGAAATGGTATAAAATACCGACAGGTTGTTAGGTAAGACACATATGCAACAGTTAGGTATCTTTATTATGAAACGTTTCGCCTACACAGTAGGCTTCTTCAGTCAAGTACAGAAAAGTTGATAGAAGCAGAAGATACTTGAAGACGATGTAATCAGTCCATCACCCTTAAAGTTTTGAGGTGGTCAGTCCCTCAGTCTGGAGAAGAGCATTGTTCCATAGTATTAAACAATATGGAGAAGAAGTGACAGGATGGAGCCTTTTTATAGCGCCGAGAGGTGAGACGTAGGCCACTGGGAGAGGTAAGAACTCAGATGTTGAAAGGTCAGGTCCCTCTCAAATCCAGCCCCTCTCACTAGTGGAAGTTGTTGAAGTTGATTGCAGGTCTGTACCAAGATACCCTTGTGTTGCAGTGTCTGACAGATTGAACATTGAAATGGTATAAAATACCGACAGGTTGTTAGGTAAGACACATATGCAACAGTTAGGTATCTTTATTATGAAACGTTTCGCCTACACAGTAGGCTTCTTCAGTCAAGTACAGAAAAGTTGATAGAAGCAGAAGATACTTGAAGACGATGTAATCAGTCCATCACCCTTAAAGTTTTGAGGTGGTCAGTCCCTCAGTCTGGAGAAGAGCATTGTTCCATAGTATTAAACAATATGGAGAAGAAGTGACAGGATGGAGCCTTTTTATAGCGCCGAGAGGTGAGACGTAGGCCACTGGGAGAGGTAAGAACTCAGATGTTGAAAGGTCAGGTCCCTCTCAAATCCAGCCCCTCTCACTAGTGGAAGTTGTTGAAGTTGATTGCAGGTCTGTACCAAGATACCCTTGTGTTGCAGTGTCTGACAGATTGAACATTGAAATGGTATAAAATACCGACAGGTTGTTAGGTAAGACACATATGCAACAATTAGGTATCTTTATTATGAAACGTTTCGCCTACACAGTAGGCTTCTTCAGTCAAGTACAGAAAAGTTGATAGAAGCAGAAGATACTTGAAGACGATGTAATCAGTCCATCACCCTTAAAGTTTTGAGGTGGTCAGTCCCTCAGTCTGGAGAAGAGCATTGTTCCATAGTATTAAACAATATGGAGAAGAAGTGACAGGATGGAGCCTTTTTATAGCGCCGAGAGGTGAGACGTAGCCACTGGGGGAGGTAAGAACTCAGATGTTGAAAGGTCAGGTCCCTCTCAAATCCAGCCCCTCTCACTAGTGGAAGTTGTTGAAGTTGATTGGGAGGGCTGTACCCAAAATACCCTTGTGTTGCAGTGTCTGACAGATGAACATTGAAATGGTATAAAATAACCCACAGGTTGTTAGGTAAGACACAAAAGCAACAGTTAGGTATCTTTATTATGAAACGTTTCGCCTACACAGTAGGCTGTCTTCAGTCAAGTACAAAAAAAGTTGATAGAAGCAGAAGTACTTGGGAAAACGATGTAATCATCCATCACCCTTAAAGTTTTGAGGTGGTCAGTCCTCAGTCTGGAGAAGAGCATTGTTCCATAGTATTAAACAATATGGGAAGAAGGACAGGATGGAGCCTTTTTATAGCGCCGAGAGGTGAGACGTTTGGCCACTGGAGAGGTAAGAACTCAGATGTTGAAAGGTCAGGTCCCTCTCAAATCCAGCCCCTCTCACTAGTGGAAGTTGTGAGAGGGCTGATTTGAGAGGGACCTTTACCTTTCAAAAATCTGAGTTTTCTTCCTCTCCCAGTGGCCTACGTCTCACCTCTCGGCGCTATAAAAAGGCTCCATCCTGTCACTTCTTCTCCATATTGTTTAATTACTATGGAAACAATGCTCTTCTCCAGACTGAGGGACTGACCACCTCAAAACTTTAAGGGTGATGGACTGTTTACATCGTCTTTAGTATCTTCTGCTTCTATCAACTTTTCTGTACTTGACGAAGAAGCCTACTGGTAGGCGAACGTTTCATAATAAAGATACCTAACTGTTGCATATGTGTCTTACCTAACAACCTGTCGGTATTTTATACATTTCAATGTTCAATCTGTCAGACACTGCAACACAAGGGTATCTTGGTACAGACCTGCAATCAACTTCAACAACTTCCACAGTGAGAGGGGCTGGATTTGAGAGGGAAACCTGACCCTTTTAACATCTGAGTTCTTACCTCTCCCCGTGGCCTACGTCTCACCTCTCGGGGCTATAAAAAGGCTCCATCCTGTCACTTCTTTTTCCATATTGTTTTTTTAATACTATGGAACAATTTCTCTTCTCCAGACTGAGGACTGACCACCTCAAAACTTTAAGGGTGATGGACTGATTACATCGTCTTCAAAGTATCTTCTGCTTCTATCAAATTTTCTGTAAATTGACTGAAGAAGCCTACTGTGTAGGCGAAACGTTTCATAATAAAGATACCTAACTGTTGGGATATGTGTCTTACCTAAACAACCTGTCGGTATTTTATACCATTTCAATGTTCAATCTGTCAGACACTGCAACAAAGGGTATCTTGGTACAGACCTGCAATCAACTTCAAAACAACTTCCACTAGTGAGAGGGGCTGATTTGAGAGGGACCTGACCTTCAACCCTCTGAGTTCTTACCTCTCCCAGTGGCCCCGTCTCACCTCTCGGCGCTATAAAAAGGCTCCATCCTGTCACTTCTTCTCCATATTGTTTAATACTATGGAACAATGCTCTTCTCCAGACTGAGGGACTGACCACCTCAAAACTTTAAGGGTGATGGACTGATTACATCGTCTTCAAGTATCTTCTGCTTCTATCAACTTTCTGTACTTGACTGAAAAGCCTACGGGGTAGGCGAAACGTTTCATAATAAAGATACCTAACTGTTGCATATGTGTCTTACCCTAACAACCCGTCGGTATTTTATACCATTTCAATGTCAATCTGTCAGACACTGCAACCAAGGGTATCTTGGTACAGACCTGCAAACACAAATTCACACTTACCCCTAGTGAGGGGCGGATTTGAGAGGGACCTGACCTTCAACATCTGAGTTCTTACCCCTCCCAGTGGCCTTACGTCTCCCCCTCTCGCGCTATAAAAGGCTCCTCCGTCACTTCTTCTCCATATTGTTTTTAAAACTAGGAAACAATGCCTCTCAGACTGAGGGACTGACCACTAAACTTTAAGGGTGAGGACTGATCATCGTCTTCAAGTATCTTGCTTCTATCAACTTTTCTGGGACTTTACTGAAGAAGCCTACTGTGTAGGCGAAAACGTTCATAATAAAGTACTAACTGTTGCATATGTGTTTACCTAACATCCCTCATTCATCTTCAAAGTTGAATTTAAGGTTTTAATCTATTCCCTTAACGGAGGTTCTTCTAATGTTTTGTCATTACTCGTATTTCTCCAATGAGTTATGTACTGTAGTAAGACCATAAACATTAGACAATTTTTTCCAAAAGGCCTCACTAGGTTTCCCTAAACATAAAATAGGAGGAACAGGAGAGGCTGTTGGCCATACTGCAGCTACAATTCATCCCGCTACAAAAATTTGCCAATCCAATTTCAATGGCCCACAAGGGAAATAACTCCGAGTGCAAGCAACTTTAAATCCAACTTCCACAGTTATCCCAATAAATTTGAAACTCCAAAGTCCTAGCTATAACCAAATAGGTGACTGTCCACTCATCTACAAACCCTTTCCAAAAAATTGTCCCAATGTCCTTTTCTTAAAATAACAATCTAAATTTAAACCATTTTGGTTCCTTTTTGAGAACCTCAAACACTGAAGCCCTTGTTTAAAAACACCTTCAACTTTTCCAATAGGTTTATTTTGAAAAAAGGAATGTACTTAAGGCCTTCAATCTTTCTCATAAAATATCTATGCATTTTAAATTTAAATCTCCCCTGATGTTTTTCTGAAATTTTGTTTCCCGAATATGGAACCCGAATTGAGCTGCATAAATCTATAGGCTTACAATGATGGACTAAACGATGTCTTCACTACTTCTGTTCCCCACTTTCGTATGATAAAACCTACTTTTGGGGCCACGTTTCGGAATGTGTCTTGTTAATATGTGCTTACCTAACCCCAAGTTCCTTTTGCATATGTATGGTAGTTCTACATATTTAAATTATAAGTGCTAGGGTTTATGGACATCCCGGCTTCAAACCTTTCTTTACTAATTAATTTTCCATTTTTGAAAATTTTTTTAAAATCCCAACCCAAATTTTAAAAATTTATCACTTATTTCTTTTTTTTGGGAATTTTCCCCTTTAACAAAATTTTTTTCAAAGTAAAAAATTTAAAAAACAAGGGGGCCCGGGTTTTTTTGGGGGGGCATTTTAGCCCCACTGTTTAAAGGGCCCACCCCCTTTTTTTGTTTGGCTGTTTTATCCCAGACCCCCCCCCCATCCATCTGTATTTTTTTAAAATCTTTGGGCGAATTTATAAATCCTTTAATTTTAAAAAAACAAATAAATTTCTTTTCGTGGTCCAGCCTCAAAAGCTTTAAAAAAAATTAATAATTAGTTAGCAAACCCCCTCTTGTGAAAACATGCTGAGTATTTAATCAAGCTATGCTTATCGGATGGCTTCTTATAATCTCAGCTATAATTGACTTGATTGCCTACAATTGAGGGCAGGCTTTTTGGGGGTAAATTTTACGGGAACGACTTGTCCCCCTTTTTTAAAAAAAGGAATTACATTAGCCATTTACAACAGACACTAAAAACCCGTTTGAAGGAAAATTAAAAATATTAGTTAATGGTTCCAAAACTTCCATTTGATTCCTTAAACCTTGAAAAAACCCCATCAGGACCCGGGATTATTTTGCTTCAGCGGGTTTTCTGCTTTAAACCATTTCAAGTGACTGTGATGTTAAAAATTTATTTTTCTGATCCACTATAAAAATTAAATTTCCGGGAAAATTATTAGTTCTTTTGTGTAAAAACCGAGAAAATAATTATTTAAAATCGAGCACTTTCATTCTCTTTGTCAGTAAGATGCCCCTAGTTAATTTTTTAAGGGGGGCCTATTACCTTTCTTTGTTCTATAACTGGAAAAAACTTTTTGGGGTTAGTTTTAGAACCCCAGAACTTTAATTTCATAGCCCTTTTAGCTTTTCTTTTCCCCCTTTTTAATTCCTCAATTCAATTATGATTCATAAGGTGACCCCCCCCCCTTTTTATACGCCTATAAAATTTCCTTTTTTTGCCCTAGTAGAT
>NC_069406.1:89100493-89117218 GCF_026875155.1 Cherax quadricarinatus | reverse complement strand
ATGATCTAGGTCTCTGAAAATTAAACCTCGTCAGTGATATTATGATAAGTACTAAATAATTAAAAAAATAATAACTGAATTCGCTGGTAAACGGATGTTCAAAAGGCTGCAAAGCACTTTCACCTCTAAATCTGATTATAAAAATTTATGTCCTAATGAAACTACAAGGTCAACAAGGTTTGTAAACGGAAATGATTAATCAAAAACTTTGAAATAAAAATCATGCAACAAAACGCCTATCAGTATCTTAGCCACGTAATTTATATACGAACATTAAACTACTAATAAACAGAGACACAGAACATAGGGAAATTAATTTTTCAACCATTTCACCATCTCCGTTACATTAATTCATTCATGAAAATGTCTGTACTCCTCTGTTTACTATGTCTGGGTTGCCATATACAATTTTTTCCCCTGCAGAGTGTGTCGGGAAAAATTTCATCCCCAACTATACACCCAAAGGGACTAGCAGACACCATGAATCGTTCCTTTAAATGATGGGATAGTAGACAAGGAAGAGTTTTAGAATTATTGAAAATAAGTCTGAGAATTCCGTGCAAAGTGAATGAAAATTTGCAATATTTTTGAAAGAGTTAAAGTTACACAGAAAGAAAAATTGCAGGGGAACTAGGAGGGTTTTGTAAGGGTAGAATATGTGTAGGTAGAGTTTTTACAGGAAGGATGTAAGTGAACAATTCTTATAAGGTATGGAGCGACTTGTTGCATTTATGGATTACTGAAGAAGAGGCACTTGACTTGATAAACTGGAGCAATGGAAAAAAAAAAAAAAAAAAAAAAAAAAAAAAAAAAAAAAAAAAAAAAAAAAAAAAAAAAAAAAAAAAAAAAAAAAAAAAAAAAAAAAAAAAAAAAAAAAAAAAAAAAAAAAAAAAAAAAAAAAAAAAAAAAAAAAAAAAAAAAAAAAAAAAAAAAAAAAAAAAAAAAAAAAAAAAAAAAAAAAAAAAAAAAAAAAAAAAAAAAAAAAAAAAAAAAAAAAAAAAAAAAAAAAAAAAAAAAAAAAAAAAAAAAAAAAAAAAAAAAAAAAAAAAAAAAAAAAAAAAAAAAAAAAAAAAAAAAAAAAAAAAAAAAAAAAAAAAAAAAAAAAAAAATTTTTTTTTTTTTTTTTTTTTTTTTTTTTTTTTTTTTTTTTTTTTTTTTTTTTTTTTTTTTTTTTTTTTTTTTTTTTTTTTTTTTTTTTTTTTTTTTTTTTTTTTTTTTTTTTTTTTTTTTTTTTTTTTTTTTTTTTTTTTTTTTTTTTTTTTTTTTTTTTTTTTTTTTTTTTTTTTTTTTTTTTTTTTTTTTTTTTTTTTTTTTTTTTTTTTTTTTTTTTTTTTTTTTTTTTTTTTTTTTTTTGTGTTTTTCCTTCCCCTTCTTTCAAAACCCAAACCCTTTGGGGGGAGGGGGGGGAAAAACCAATGGATAAAAATCAAAGGATGAAATAGCTTTTTCGTTTCTTTTTTGTAAAATTTTATAAAAAAATGTTTACTTCTTACCTTTTTACAAAAAAAACATGTCAATAGTTTTAAAAAGCAAATCCTAGGAATTTCAGAGATTTTAATGTCTAAAGGGAAGGCAAAATTTCTAACGGGTAATTTAAAGTCCTTGGGAACGTAAGATATAGGTTTGATCCGAGTGTGCTTGAAGCATCTAACAAGAATTAAAAAATAGTCAATTATAAACCTTAAAACCAAGGTAAGTGAAAACAAAACCACTTTTACATAATCATATCTTAATTATTGATCGAACTGAGAATACAAACATTTTTTTTTTTTTTCATTAAAAACACTGAAAAATTATCTTTTAAAAAATTAATTTTCAAGAATTCGAAATAACTGAAAGTACTTTTTCTTACAGTTCATGGGCAATAACCTCATACCATTGCCTATGCGCTAATTTTTTATATATTTATATTATTTATTATTTATATTTATATAACTATATTTATATTAAATAATTTACGTATTATTATAGATTTTAATTTAAATTTACTAAAATGTAAAATTATATATATTAAATAATTTAATTTTTTATAAAAATAAATTAAAATTATTACTAAAAAATAAATTAAAAAAACAATATATTTAATAATTTATAAATTAAACTTTTAATAATAATATTTAAATTTTTTTTTGGGAATTTATTAAAAGAATAAAATAATATATCCCAATTTTTTTAAAAATAAAAATAAAATTTTAAATTTAAAATAAATATATAAAAAATTATATAAATTTTTTAAAAAAATAAAATAATTTTAATAATAATATTTAATTAAAAAAATCTTAAATTAAATTTAATAAAAATTAAATTTAAAAATAATATTTTATTTTTAAATTTTTTAAAAAATTTATTATTATTAAAAATATATATTATATTTTAAATAAATATATAAATTATAAATATATTTTAATTATTTAAAATTTCAATAAATTAAATAAAATAAAAAAAATAAATAAAAATATTTATAAAATTTTTAATAAAATCAAAAATTATTATTTATTAATAATACTATAAAAAAAATAAATTAATATTATATATAAAATATTTAAATAATATATATAAATATAAAAATATATATTATATTATATATAAATTATATATATATATATAAAAAATTAATATAATACAAAATAAATATATAATAAAAATAAAATATTATAAAATAAAAAAAATCATTATAATAAAAAAAAATTTTAAATTTTTATTAATATTAATATATATAAAATTGGTTCAAAACCCTTTTTTAAAAAATATGAACATTTTCGTGAATGGGTTTTTGGGAAAAGACAAGGTGAGCCATGAATAGGTGAGTGGGGAAATAGTAGGTGGAGTGTTGGGCATATATGGAAAACAAGAAGTTTTTATTCCTAAGCAAATAAGATAACGTACCTGAGCACAGAGAAACACTTTTATATAGGTATAAGACATAGGTTTTTAAATTTATTACAATAAGGGTGGAGGGACTAGAGATGTCATGGTATAGCAGTGGGTTGGTGAATATTTTGCAGAAATTCGGAGCACAGAAATTAGAAGACGGTGTTCACGACCAAACGTATAACCCAGAGCGCTGGGGAGGGGTTGATGAGGAGTTCTGGAAAGTTAGAAAGAATGGAAAAAATAGGATGAATAAAAGAGAATATAAAGCAGAGGTGGAAGAAATCAGAAAAAATGGTCGTTCCAGGAAGAATGAAGAGAGAGTGAGGGTAAGGAGGTTTTCACTGATGGAGGTTTTAGCAACATATAACAGGCTATTGTGAGTGCGTTAGATCGGAGTGAATGTAGACTACTGGTTTTATGACTTAACGTGTAATTGGACCGTGAGTAAAGTACATTTTAAAACATTCAGGAATCGAATTAAGAGTTGAGTCCTGAAGGAGGGAGGATCATCTGAAATGGATGTCCCCACATTTTCTGGTTAAAACAGATATTAAATAAAAATTATTAATGAATGTGTTTCCTTTTCTCTTCTAAAAACCAACTGGGGGGAAGGGGGGGGAGAAACCAATGTGAAAAAAAAATCAAAGGATGTAAATAGCTTTGTCGTTTCGGTAAAATTTATAAAAATCGAACTTATCGTTCCTTACAAAACAACATGTCAATAGTTTTAAAAGCAAATCCTGAGAATTTCAGAGATTTTATGTCTAAAGGGAAGGCAAAACTCGTAACGGTAATTCAGGTCCTGGAACGTAAGATACTCAGGTTGATCCGAGTGTTTGCCCAGCATCAAGGCACCTCTGTAAAGAAAGGACTCAAAACACGAAGAATTAAGTTATCAACTCATCACTAACTGTTGACAAAATACCTTACAATACCAAGTCCCGGTGAAAGTCTTAAATGACAGCAAGAAACAAATGTTTGCTCAGAAATTACTTTACGATGTTAATGCTATTTAATTCACTTAGAACCTGTTAGATTCGCATCAAAACCCGGGAAATAACACTCTACAACATATCTTAATATTCTAGATATCTTTATATACCCCATAATACACCCCAAAACTCATGGATGTCTTAATATGCTTTAAAACAATAAAATCAATTATATCTCTCTCCAGAAAAGTTAAACATGCGAGAAAGTCAGCTGTGTTATTGCAGATACAGGCATTCAATTTGGGTCCGGACAGCAATGAATCTTGATGAGGAACGACTGATAGCGTGTTTGCTGCACTCATTAAAATGCACGCTTGATTCAGCGGTCGTTGGGTCGCGTGTGTTTGGTCAAGGTATATCACGCTTGCTTCAGTTATCGCTGAGCCGGTTCACTAGCGCACTCCTTCTTCAAGGGGAAACTAGTTCACCCCCCTTTATTTTTTGGCCCTTTATTAAATTAGGGGTTTGCTTCGGGGTTTCAGGGTTTCCAATTTTGTGTACTGGTAAAAAAGACTTGAAACGTCTAAACCATTTTTCGGGGTTTTTCCATTTGTGTTGCAAACTAGCAAGCCCGCTTCAGCAGATAAATGGGTAAAAGCTATATACTGGCTCACAACCCCCCACATTAAAGGGGGTCAGCGGTTTTGGTTTTGGATCAAAAACCTAAAAGCTTACTTCGTGGTACCCGTGACACACTAATTTTACGCTTGTTTCAGAACAATTAGACAGTTTTTTGATGGACTCACTAGCACATAGGTCAACGTGTTTTAAAGGATTTAAAATGACATACACTTACTTTGGGCTGTCAAAAATAAGCTTGCTTTTTTCCTGATAAAAGAGGCATGGGAAAAGTGGGGAGTGTTAATGGGGGGTTTTTTATTGTGGAACACCCCTAGAGCAATAATTTTCAGGGAAGGAGTTTTTTTTTTTAACCCAAAAGGGGGCTTTTTAAAGCAAGGGGCAAATGGAAAAAATTTAGGCTTCTTTAAAGGGAAGGAGAGGATAGATAAAATTTTTTAATCAAGAACAATTTACTAGGGTTCAAAAAACAATCGTTTTAGAAGAGCTAAAATAATTTGGATTAAAAAATTGAAAAATTCCAAACGTAAGAGTAAGGGTTTTTGGGAAAAAACCCCTTTTAGGAAAACAAATGGGGGGCATTAGAAAGGGAAAATATAAAAATTGATATTACAGCAAAGAGGGCGCTTCCTTACTCGTTTTTAAAAACCTAGTCCTTCTCAGGTGGTTTCTAAAATCCCCATTTCAGATTAAAAATACAAGTGAACATGGACAACTTGTGTAATACGACTCGCCTTATCCCGGGGAAACGATTTTTGGACCCCTTGGGGGGGGATCCGATCACTCCCCATTCAATTACGATTTTTCTTTTTATGGCTTGCATCCTACTACCAAATTTAAATGAAAAAAAAAAACAAATAAACGTTTGAGCATATGATGGGAAAAAAATATATTTATATATTTATAAAATATATAAAAATATTATAAAATAAAATTTTATAAAATTTTATATATAAAATTAATTAAAATATAATATATTTTATGTTCGTGCCAAATATGTAAAATTGTCAATTAAAAGAACTCATTTAAAATTAAGTCCTTTCTGAAATTTTCATTTATACGTTTTTTAAAATATATTTTTTTTATTAAAATTTTAAAGTAAAAAATTTTTAAATTTTTCACCCAAAAAAATCTTAGAAAATTACCCAATCTTTTTTTATAAAAAGAGCAATTTTTTTTTTAAACCCCAACCCAAATAAAAAATTTTTTTTTTAGTTTTGTTTTTTCCCTAATTTAAAACAAAAAAAACACAGTGAAATATATTTTTTTTCGTTAGGGTTTAGAATGTTTTGGCGAAATTACTGGGATACAAAAAATTTTCACTTTTCCTATATGGGAAGATGAGCGTTGGTTTTTTTAAGCCCAAAATAGCAAGTTTGCCCAAATTGGCACCCAAAATAAGGGGATTTTATATTTTATATTATAAATATATATATATATATTTTATATATATATAATATATAATATATATATTTTATATATTATATATATATATTAATTTTATATATTTTATATATATAAAATATATTATATATATTTTTATAATTATAAAAATTAAATTTTTTATTTTTAATTTTTTTTTTTTTTTTATATATTTTATATATATATATTTTATTAAATAAATTTATTTATATAAAATATATGCAATAAGAACACGTAAAAAAAAAGGGGATTTCAAAATAAAGCAAAACAAAACCCCTCTGAAAGAATAGAAAACCTTCCAAGCGCCCTTTGTGGGCTTAAATCACCCTTAACAAGGGGAAATATGAAAATGAAGATCCAAAAGGGAACTAAATAAGGGGTCCCGGGCCCGCACCCCCTATCCCGATCCCACAAAAGGTTTTTAAAAAACTTTGGGCCCGGGGAACCAACTTGGTAGGTCCCTTTTCAAAACTCACCCCCAAGCTATTTATTTGTCCAAATGTATTTTTAAATTTTTCCCAAATTCTATTAAATTTTTAAATGGATTTTAAAATTTTTATAAACCAAAAAAGGGAAAAATATTCATATTATTGTCAAAACTGCTTTTTATGAAACAAGATTCAATTATATTCCTGTCGACCATGGACTTGCTTGATACTACTTTCTCAACTTTTTGAAAATCAATTGGATGGTTAAAATCTCTTACATGAATAAATAGAGCATTGGAATCTTCTCCAGTTCTAATGCTATATTTATGTTGTTTTAATCTTAGTTCGAGATTTTTACCAGTTTGACCGTAATAAACTTTATCGCAAATTTTACAAGGAATCTTATAGACACATCCATCAGCATTTTGGGGGGAATTCTTAATCAAAAGTTTTTTTACTGTATCAAGATTTTTGAATACAACTTTAATATTAAAAGTCTTAAGAAGAGAAGGCATATCAACCAAGTTTTCATGGTAAGGGAGAACCAACATATTTTTAGTTGAATAAGGCTGGTTGCCCTTTTTTGGATTATAAAAAGTGTTCCTAGCAACTTTAAAAGATTTATCAATTACATTTCTTGGATATTTTAAATTATTACCTATTTCATAAATTTTGAATATTTCCTCATCTATGAACTCAGGACTACAAATTCGTAAAGCTCTCAAAAACATTGATGAGAAAACAGACAGTTTGACTCTATCTTGATGCGAGGAATAATAGTGGACATAGGAACAGTTATTTGTAGGTTTTCTGTAAATTTTAAATTTGAATTCATTATTACCCTTAATAATTAAAACATCTAGAAAAGGCAATGAGTTATTTTCTTCAAACTCAACAGTAAAGTTTATAGAATGGGCTAAGCTATTTAATTTTCCAAGAAAATGGTGTATGTCTACATTTTTGGGCATAAGACACAAAATATCATCAACATATCTGAACCATTTAGCTCTATTAGGGAGGATTGTGTTAAGCAACCTTGTTTCAAAAAATTCCATGTATAGGTTACTAAGAACAGGTGAAAGAGGATTTCCATTGCCATACCAAACTTCTGAGTGTAAAACTTATCATTAAATACAAATTTTGCATCAACAATGCAAGTTTAAAAGTTTTAATGATAGTAGAACTGGCAATGGTGAAACATAGAGAACGAGTTCTTCCGAAAAGAAACTTAATAAAATCCATCAACAAGGAACTTTCGTAAACAGAGGAAGAACATCAAAACTAAACCCATGTTAAAATTCATTTAATCAGTCAAGGAGCAAATTTATCAACCACGTCTATGTTGTTATTTTTTTAACATTAAAGTTAGAAATTTGCCAACAAGAGGGCTCTAAATATCACAAGCCATATGGATAATTTTATCTGAAAACTGACACCCATCGAGCTATAATTGGTCTACTGGATTCGCCTGGTTTTGTGTGTTATTATTATCCATACATGTAAGGTTAAGATGGATTAGTGGAAGTAAATTTTTGAACTAATTCATCTTTGCCATTTCAGTAAGAAGTTTATATGTATATTTGAAATTGCTGTTAACGGTTTCTAGGGGATTTTTCCTAAGTTTAGAATAGGTATTCAGTATCATCTCAGAGATTATTAATTTTTTCTTGGTAAATCCATTTTCTTTCATAATTACCTGTAGCATTTATTTTGTCTGCATTAGTGGTTTGTTTTGCATACAATATAATATATATATATTATAATATATATATATATATAAATATATATATATATAAATATATATATATTTAAAGATATATGCAAAAAAGATCATTATAAACAGGTGATTTTCAGAATATGCAAAACAACCACTCTGAAAGAATAGAGAAATTCCAAGCGCTTTCGTGATATTGTGAGTAGTCACGAAAGCGCTTGGAATTTCTCTATTCTTTCAGAGTGGTTGTTTTGCATATATATATCATAGTAGTAGGTTGGTAGACAGCAACCACCCAGGGAAGTACTACCGTCCTGCCAGATGACTGTGAAACAAAACACGTAACTGTTTTGCATGATGGTATGATTGCTGGTTTCTTTTTCTGTCTCATAAACACGCTAAGATAACAGGGATATCTTGCTACTCCTACTTACACTTTGGTCACACTTCACAGACACGCACATGCATATATATATATACATACATCTAGGTTTTTCTCTTTTTTCTAAATAGCTCTGTTCTTTTTCAATTTCTTCTAATGTCTTCCATGGAACAGAAAAAGAACTTTTCCTCCGTAAGCCATGCGTGGTCGTATGAGGCGACAAAATGCCGGGGAGCCATGGGCTAAAACCCCTTCTCCTGTATACAAATTACTAAAAAAGAGAAGAAGAAAAACTTTATAAAACTGGGTTGCTTAAATGTGCGTGGATGTAGTGCGGATGAACAAAAACAGATGATTGCTGATGTTATGATGAAAAAGAAGTTGATGTCCTGGCCCTACGAAACAAACTGAAGGGGTAGAGGAGTTTTCAGTGGGGGGGAATAAATGGGATTAAAATCAGGAGTCTCTGAGAGAGGTTAGAGCAAAAGGAAGGGTAGCAGTAATGTTAAAAAATGATCAGTTATGGAAGGAAAAAGAAATATGAATGTGTAAATTCAAGAAATATGTGGATTAAAGTAAAGGTTGGTATTGCGAGAAGTGGGTCAATAATAAGCGTGTATGCACCTGAAGAAGAGAGGAATGCAGAGGAGAGAGAGAGATTTTTGGGAGATTTTAAGTGATGTATAGGAATGCCTTTGAACCAATGAGACGAGAAATTGTGGAAGAGGGACTTTGAATGCTAAGTAGAGAAACTTTAGAGAGGGTGTGGTAGGTATTTGGGGTGCCAGGTGTTAATGATAATGGGAGCCCTTTGATGAACTTTGTATAGAAAGGGGATTTTAGTTATAGGAAATACATATTTTAAGAACAAGAGGATAAATAATATACACGATATGATGAAGGGAGGCGAAATGACAGTGATTTGTTGGATTAATGTAATTGGTAAATAAAAGACGATGAGTAGACCTTCATGGGATGAACATGTTTATAGAGGGGCCACAGATATATCAGATCACTTTCTAGTTGTAGGCTATACTGAGAGTAAAAGGTATGATGGATACAAGGAGAATAGAAGCATCAGGAAGAGAGAGGTGAAGGTTTATAAACTAAAAGCGAAAAGGCAAGTTAGGGTACGATATAAACAGCTATTGGAGGATAGATGGGCAGAATGAGAGCATAGGCAAAGGGGTCGAAGAGGTATGGTCTGGGGTAGGTTTAAAAATGAGTGTTTAGAGTGTTCAGCAGCAGGTTGTGGTTACAAGGAAAGTGGGTGCAGGAGGAAGAGGAGCCGATTGGTGGAATGATGATGTAAAGAGAGTAGTAAAGGGAGAAAAGTTAGCATATGAGAATGTTTTTACAAAGTAGAAGTGGATGCCGAGGATGGAAGATTAATGGAGAGAAAAAGAGAGAAAGTTAAGAGAGAGGTAAGCAATGTAAAAAGAGGAGCAAATGAGAGAGTGGGTGATATGTTTTCAACAAATTTTGTTGAAAATAAGAAAAAGTTTTGGAGGAGATTACCAAGTTTAAGATAAGCCTGAGAACACCTGGATGTCAGTTGTAAAAATAGAGAGGAGAGTTATTAAATGGAGAGTTTAGAGGTTATTGGGAAGATGGAGGAGAATATTTGAGGAATGTTAAATGATGATGAAGATGGGAACTGTGATTTCTGAATAGGGCAGGAGGAATAACATCTTGTAGTAGAGCGGAAGACCAGTTTGTGAGTGTGGGGGAAGTTACGGAGGCAGTAGGTAAAATGAAAGGGGGTAAGGCAGAGCCGGGATTGATGGGAATAAAGATAGAAATGTAAAACAGGTGGGTATATATATTTTGGAGTAGGTGGTGCAATTAATATAATAATGTATGGACGAGGGTAAGGTACCAAGGGATTGGCAGAGAGCATGCATATTTCCTTTGTATAAAGGCAAAGGGGATAAATGAGAGTGCAAAAATTATAGGGGGATAAGTCTGTTTGAGTGTACCTGGTAAAGTGTATGGTAAGAGTTATATTGAAAGAATTAAGAGTAAACGGAGAAATAGGAATATCAGATGCAACAAGGGCGGCTTAGGAAAAGGTAGGGGGTGTGGTGGACCAGGTGTTAACAGTGAACATATAAGTGAACAGTATAAAGATAAGCCTAAAGAGGTCTTTGTGGTAAAATTAAAACATTATGGATTTGGAAAAGGCGTATGACAGGGTGGATAGGGGGGGGGCAATGTGGCGATGTTTGCAAGTGTAAGGTGTAGGAGGTAGTAACTGAAAGCAGTGAAGATTATTAACGAGGGATATGAGGCTCAAGTTAGAGTAAGTAGGAAAGAGGGAATTTTTTATTCCTCTCAGTAAAAGTAGGCCTTAGAACAAGGATGGTGTGTCACCGTGGATGTTTAAATAAATTCATAGGGTGGGGTTGTAAGAGAAGTAAATGCGAGGTCCTTGGCAAGAGTCGGGGAGTTAAAAGATAAAGAATCACACACCAAGTGGGAGTTGTCACAGCTGATCTTGCTGATGACACTGAGCTCTTGGAGATTCTGAAGAGAAGTTGCAGAGATAGGTGGATGAATTTGGTAGGGTTGCAAAAGAAGAAATAAAAGGTGAATCAGGAAAAGAGTAAGGTTATTGAGATAACAAAAAGATTAGGTGATGAAAGATTGAATATCAATTGGAGGGGAGAGAGTAATGGAGGAGGAGCAACGTCTTCAGATATTGGGAGTGGACGTGTCAGCTGATTGGTCTATGAAAGTGAGGTGAATCATAGAATGATGAGGAAAAAGAGTGAGTGGGCACTTTAGAGTCTGAGAGACAAAGAACTTTGTCTTGGAGGCAAAGAGGGGAATGTATGAGAGTATAGTTTTTACCAACGCTCTTATATGGGTGTGAAAGCGTGGGTGATGAATGTTTTTGCAAGCAGCGAGGAAGGCTGGAGGACAGTGGAGATGTCCATGTCTGAGGGCAAGTGTGGTGTGAAAATAATGCACAGAATTCGTAGTTTGGAAGTTAGGAGGAGTGCGGGATTACCAAAACTGTTTGTCAGAGGGCTGAGGAATGGGTTGTTTGAGAGGTTCGGACATGATAGAGAGAATGGAGTCGAAACAGAATGACTTCAAGAGTGTACATGTCATAGTAGGAAGGAAAGCGGGGTAGGGGTCGTGCCTAGGAAGGGTTGGAGGGAGGGGTTAAGGAGGTATTGTGTGCGAGGGGCTTGGACTTTCCAGCAGGCATGCGTAGCGTGTTTGATAGGAGTGAATGGGACAATGGTTATTAATACTTGACTTCTGTTGGAGAGTGAGCAAAGTAACATTCATGAAGGGATTCGAGGGAAACGGCATGCCGGACTTGAGTCCAGGGATGGGAAGTAAGTGCCTGCACACACTGAAGTAGGGGTGTTAACGTTGCAGTATTAAAGAACTGTAGTGCAAAGCACCCTCTGGCAGACAGTGATGGGAGTGAATGATGGGTGAAGTTTTTTCTTTTCGGGCACCCCTGTGCTTGGTGGGAATCGGCCGGTGTGATAATAAAAAAAAATATATAATATATATATATCATATATATCTATATATAAATATATATATATATATATAATATATGGAAATATAGAAATAAATGTAATCATTCATACGCCTTTTTGATCCATACTAAGCAAATCCAAGTTAGAGGAGCATCAACACTTGCTATTAATCTGGTTAGTTAGCCATGTTTAATAATTTTATATAAATATTTATGTGAAGCTCAAAACCCATTATGGTCATTCAGTGGACTGAGTGGAAGACGACTGTGACTCCGTTTGTTAATGGAGACAGAGAACTACTTAGTTCTACCGTCTAGTTCGCTAGTTTGCAATAGTCTCATAGAATATGCATAAATGAAAAAAAAATTTCAAGACAGTTTTCCAATACATGTGTGTACTCACCTAGTACTCACCTAGTTGAGGTTGCGGGGGTCGAGTCCGAGCTCCTGTGTGTGTGTGTGTGTGTGGTGTCGTGTGTGTGGTGTGTGTTGTGTGTGTGTGTGTGTGCGTTGTGTGTGTGTGAGTGTGTGTGTGTGTACTCACCTATGTTTTGCTCACTCCTAGTTTTGAGGTTTGCAAGGGGTCCGAGTCCCTATATTTATGTGTGTGTATGTGTTTGGTCCTTTCCCAAGTTCCGTAAAGAAAACTTTAAATCACACTTTACAGTCTACTCAGGGCCTGGAAAAGAAGAGAAGGTCCGCTATGATCACCTAAAATAACAACTTACTATATAAAGAGATCCTGGGTTACTTCAGGTTACTTCACCACGTTCATGAACAATCTAACAGTCTCTTTGAAAATCAAAGAGCAAAGATGAAGAAATTTATGGTGAGGCCGACAATATGTGAGAAAGACACCTTTTTTACAGTTTCATAATACATTTATTAAAGTAAAATGTTGGGCCACGATATAATTCACTAATTCTCTAAACCATCCCTAGGTTTACAGTAATTTAATACAAAACAAACACAGTAAAAAATTTATTTTTTTCCGGTTAGGTTCAGAATGATTTTTTGGCAAAATTACTGATACACTTTTTTTAAAATTTTTCCTTAGGGCAAGATGAGCTTTGTATTTAACCCAAAGAAGCAAGTTCTGCCTTTTTCGGCACGCATATGGATAATTATTATATATATATATATATATATATATATATATATATATATTTATGCAATAAGATCACAGTAAACAGGTGAATTTCAAAATGCAAAAAAACCCATCTGAAAGAATAAGAAATACCAAGCGCTTTCGTGACTACCACTTATCAAGGAAACATCAACATAGTTCCTTGATAATGTAAAGTAGTCACGAAACGCGGGATTTCTCTATTCTTTAAATGGTTGTTTTGCATATATTATATATATATATATATTATATAAAATTTTTTTTTTATATATATATATATATATAATATATATATATATATATAATATATTTTATATAAAATATATTAATATATATATATATAATATTTTATTTTTATTATCACAGGGCCGTTCCCCCCCAAAGGGCGGGGTGGCCCGAAAAAGAAAACTTTCCCATCATTCACCCCATCACTGTCTTGCCAAAAGGGTCTTTCACTACAGTTTTTAAACGAAACTTAACACCCCTCCTTCAGAGTGCAGGCACTGTATTTCCCCATCTCAGGACTCAAGCCCGGCCCTGCCGTTTCCCTAATCCCTTCATAAATTTTACTTTGCTCACACCCAACAGCATGTCGGGTATTAAAAACCATTTGTCTCCATTCACTCCTATCAAACACGCTCACGCATGCCTGCGGGAAAGTCAAGCCCCTCGCAAAAAAAACCTCCTTTTACCCCCTCCCCCCAAACCCCTTCCTGGGGCCGACCCACCCCCCCTTTCCCCTTCCATACAGATGATAACCTTGAAGTCATTCTTTTTTCGCCCCCATTCTTTACATGTCCAACCACCTCAAAAACCCTTCCTCAGCCTCGGGAAACATTTTTTGGTAACCCCGCACCTCCTCCTAACTTCCAAACTACAAATTCTCGATTAATTCACACCACACATTGCCCTCAGACAGACATCTCCATCCCTCCAGCCTTCTCCTCGCTGCAACATCTCACCCCCTTCACCCCATATAAGAGCGTTGGTTAAAAACTATCCCCTCTCATACATTCCCCTTTTTGCCCCAAAGGGGAAAAAGTTCTTTGTCTCCACAGCTCCTAAGTGCCACTCATTTTTTTCCCCTCATCAATTCTATGTTTTCACCTCATTTTTCAGCCCCATCCGCACACGTCCACCCCCAAATTTCTAAATACTTCACCCCCTCCATACTCTCTCCCCCCAATCTGATATTCAATCTTTCAACCTAATTTTTTGTTATCTCAAAACCCTTATTTTTTCCTTATTACTTTAAATTTTCTTTTTTGCACACCCTACCAAATTTCCCCAAATCTCGCGCTTCTTTTCAAAATCTCCCAAGAGCACAGTGTCATCAGCAAAGAGCAGCTGTGCAACTCCCACTTTGTGTGTGATTTTTTATTTTAACTCCACGCCCTTCCCAAACCCTCGCATTTACTTCTTTTAAAACCCCCAATCTATAAATATTTTAAACAACCAAGGGACATCACCATCCTTGTCTAAGCCTATTTTTAGGGGAAAAAAAATTTCCCTCTTTCCTACATACTTAACTTGACCTACTATCCTCTAAAAACTCTTCCTGTTTTCAGTAACCCTACCTCCTACACCATACATTGCAAATCTGCCACTTCCCCCCCTACCCACCCTGTCTACCCTTTTCCAAACCCATAAATCCCACAAAGACCCTTTAGCCTTATCTAAATATTTTTCATTATTGTTTCACTGTAAACCCCGGGTCCACACCCCCCTACCTTCCCTAAAGCCTCCTTGTTCATCTGCTATCCTATTCTCCGTCTTCTCTTAATTTTTTCAATTTTTAAATCACCAACCTTTACAGTACACAACAGACTTACCCCCTATAATTTTTGCACTCTCTTTTATCCCTTTGCCTTTATACAAAAAGGAACTTGATGCTCTCTGCCAATCCCTAGGTACCCCTTTCCCTCTTCCCTCTTTATTAAATAAATTTCACCAACCACTCCAAAAAATATATCCCCACCTGTTTTAACATTCTTTCTTTATCCCATCAAACCCGGCTGCCCCCCTTTCATTTTACCCACTGCCTCACGAAAATTCCCCCCCACTCACAAATGGCTCTTCCTCATCCCCAAGATGTTTTCCTCCTTCCCCATACACGAAATCACAGCTTTCCCCATCTTCATCAAAATTTAACAATTCCTCAAAATATTCCCTCCTCTTCCCAATACCTTACCTCTCCCTTTAATAACTCTCCTCTCCCATTTTTAACTGACAAATCCATTTGTTCTCTGGCTTTCTTAACTTGTTAAAATTTACTCCAAAAACTTTTCTTATTTTCAACAAAATTTTGTTTTTAAACATCCACCCCACCTCTCATTTTCTCTCTTTTTACATTTCTTCACCCTCTCTTAAACCCCTCTCTTTTTTCCAATTTTCTTCCCCCCTTGCATATTCTACTTTTTAAAAACTTTCATATGCTAACTTTTTCTCCCCTTATACTCTCTTTACATCATTATTCCACCCAAAATATATATATATTATATAATATATTTATATAAATATAATTTTATTATAATATATTATATATATATAATTATATAAATATATATATATTTAAATATATAATTTATTATATATATATTGCAATAAGATCACAGTAAACAGGTGATTCAAATATCAAAACAACCACTCGAAAGAATTGAGAAATTCCAAGCGCTTTCGTGATATTTTGAGTAGTCCGAAAGCGTTGGATTTTTATTTTTCAGGTGGTTTTTTTGCATATATATTTATTTATATATATATTTATATATAATATAATATATATATTATTAACCATTAGTACGCCCTTTTGATCCATATTAAGCAAAAACCAAATTTGAGGGGCACAAAACTTGCTATTTAAACTGGTTAGTTAGCCATGTTTTAAAAATTTTATATAAAAATTTATGTGAAACTCAAAACCCCTTTGGTCTTATGGACTAAAGGGGAAAACGACTGTGACTCGTCTGTTAAGTGGAGACGGAACTACTTTGTTATCTGTCTATTGCAGTTTGCAATAGTCTCATAGAAAAGCTAAAGAAAAAAACTTTTTAAGACAGTTTTCAATACATGTTGTTGTGGGGGTGTGTGTTGTGTGTGTGTGGTGGTGTGTGTGGTGTGTGTGTCTCACCTAGTTTTACTCACCTATTTTGAGGTTCAGGGTCGAGTCCCATATTTATGTGTGTGTGTGTGTTTTTGGCCTTTAAGTTCCCTAAAGAAAACTTTAAATCACACTTTTCAGTTACTCAGGGGGCCCGGAAAAGAAGAGAAGGGCCCCAAAGATCACCTAAAAAAAAAACTTTACTTATAAAAAAGATCTTGGGGGTTTCTTCAGGGTTTCTTCACACGTTCATGAACAATTAACGTCTCTTTGAAAATCAAAAAGCAAATGAGGAAATGTTATGGTGTGCCCAAATATGGGAGAAAGACACTTTTTTACATTCAGGCATTTTTAAAGTAAATGTTTGGGCCCCGAGTTACTTCTACCCCTAATACAGTGTGATGAATGGGGTGGCATGCAAAGAGACGTAACCTTTATTCGGCGCATGGACACACCCTCATTTACAGGTTTCTCCCCCAACCAGCGAACCAGGTTGCTAAGATTGGTGTGGGGCCCCACGTTCAACTAGTGACAGATTCTAGCAAAAAGAAGGTGGGGGTTGGCAATCGCAGAGGTTATGTGGGGATGCTTCCTGTCCCCTTGCATTCC
>NC_069406.1:89054203-89099993 GCF_026875155.1 Cherax quadricarinatus | reverse complement strand
TTTTCGAGTATTTGGCTTTTCGGCATCCCCACCCTTTTCTTGTCTCCCGTTTTTCCTTCCCCGATTTAGCTTGGTGGGATTAAATTCAAGAACCCCCGGCTGGGGTAAAAAAATTTTTCCCCAAATTGCCTGACGACCTTTTGGAACCCCTCTTGTGCCCCCGATTTTTTTCCCCAAAATTTTTTCCCTTGTAGGTTTATTTTAACCATTTCAGTGTTTTTCCTGTTGCTCCTTTCTCTTCCCCTTTTCCTTTGTGGAAAATTTCAAAAACCCTTTTTGAGTACAAAAAAATAAAGTCTCCCAACCCTCCTTTTTCTTTGAACCTTTTCAAGCTCCAATTTTTGGACACTTTGCTTTCTTGAAACCCTTGTGGTTGTGGTATAACTACCCCCTTTCAGGTTTTCCTTTTCCCCCCCCTTTGAAATTTTCTTTTGTTTGAACTTCAAAAACCTTCTGTTTTTACTGGTCTCCACCTTTCTTTTCCCGTTCTTAATTTTTGAAATTGTTTTTGGGACACAATTTGCTTTCTTGAACGGGGTTGTCTGGTAATCCCTTTTAGGTTTCAAATTCCTTAACAGCCCCTTTTAACCTCCCGGGGTTGTTTTTAAATTCGTCCACCTTTTGGTTCCCATTTCCCAAAAGTTTTGGAAGTCCCCTATCCCAAAAGAAAGTTCTTTAAATCCTGTTTAACCTGGGCCCCCCCTTTTCTTTATTCCCCTTTTGGGGGCCCCACAATTCCAAGGGGTTCCGGGGCCTTCTTTTTCCTGTAAAACCTTAAATTTAACCGGGTGACCCAAACCTTCTTTATTCCTGGTAAAACAACCTTCCGGGGAGTTTTTAACCTGGGCCCCAAAACCTTCTTTATCCCCTGGTGAAAAACCTTCCAGGGGATTTAAACCTGGTGACCAACCCTTCTTTTCCCCCGGTGAAAAAACCTTTAAAGGAGTTTTAAAATTATTTGGTTATTCTTTTTTTTGCGTTCACGAACAAGGTATTTTTGGGGGGAAAAAGGGGGGGGGTTGTCAGGCAGTGGAATACCCGAGAAAGTGACTTAGTGGAGGGGGGAACCTACATATTTTTAAGCCGGTTTGATAAAGCTATGGAGCAGGGAGAGAGAGGACCAGTAGCAATAGTTAAGGGGGGCCTGGAGCTATGATCGTCCCATGCAACCAATAAATAGGTAGTACATTGTATGTTTTTATAATTTTGGTTTTTTTTTCCCCATCCCCGCGGAAACCGGTATTTGTTTTCTGTTTTATGGGCCAAAAACAACACGCTACCCCAAGCTACGGATAGCTTCCTTTAACGGAAATTTCCCCTTTTCATAATTTTTTCCCCGTCTTGGCTACCCTTTCCCAATTTTATAAACCTGTCTTTGACGTGCAAAAAAGGATTTTTTTTACTCCGTGAAATCTTTTTCTCTGTCTTCTAGCTTAAACCCCCCTCTCCCTTCCTTAGGGATCAAAATTTCTTTTACCAAACTAACACCATTGCAGTAAAACTTTCTACCTCTCTTCTGCATAATGCTCCTGGTGTCTACTCTACTATATTTCTTGCTCCTCTTTGGGCCCCTCAGTACTTTTGGAGAAACTGGGCCCCTCCCTTTCTGAAGACTCAAGGAGCACAAACGAGTTTTAGGCTTGTCGACAAATTAAAGCTCTTTCTAACTGGAAGAAAAAGGTTAAAAAAATCGCACACGAAAAAATAAACACAAAAGCGCAAATTTTTTCCTTTTTTGATAATGATTCCCACACCTAAACAAAAAGTGGGGTAATTAAAGGCTTTTCCGCGTGCAATCCAAACGCAGCAGTGTTCTTTGGGAAGAATGCCGCTAATTGAAAAAGTATTTTTTAAAAAATTCACTTTCTCTCACTTTATTGGACTGCAGAGCCCGGCTATAATCTTTAACTCACCCCGAGAAGACACTCCGAAGAAAAATACAAACCCCCGACCCAATCCATTGCCAAACACTTCCAAAACCCTTTTTCCCGTCCTCATTCCCAAATCGTTCTACCTCCACATTTTTTACCCTCAAGGGCATTACCAGTAAAAGACAGAAAAAAATTTACTCCTTTTGGGGCATGCATAATCCCTTGCAAGACTGCAGCAAATTTACGTGGGGGAATACCAGTGACCCCCAAAACTATTTAGAACCTACTACCAGGCAATCGAACGATTAAAGGGTGCCGGTTTATCACCGAAATTTACCCCAACCATTTTTTTTCAACTGCAGAAAACCCAAATTTATTGCGAGAAGAAAAAAACCATACCACAAATCCGGAAGCACGTTTTAGTTATCCATAAAATTTAGTCAAAAAAAACCTTCAAAAAAACTTAACCCCCTTTCCCAAAAAAATTCTTCATCGTATCCCACAAAATACATAAGAATGGGGGAACACTGCAGAAGGTCTACTCGTATATTTTTAAATAGCTTTTTTTTTTAAAAATATACAAGGTCCTAGCCTTATCACCCTAATCGGAAGACTGTTACATGCAGGGTTTAGTCCAACTCCCCCCTTCCCCCTACTCCCTCTTTAAAAAAAAACCCCATCCTTTCACCCATGGTGGGAGAAACGTTGTCAAAAGTCACATTTTACTACTAGTTTTTATTTTTCTCTTGTCTAAAATGTTTTGGATCATTTCACCCATTGGCTGGGTTCTGGTAGGCTTTTTTCCTTCCCAAATTTCACAGTCCGCGTTTGATGGATGTTGTATGTGACATGAATGTTTGAGGTATGTTGTATGATGCTGAATGTTTGTTGGTGTTGTATGAGACTTAATGTTTGATGGATGTTGTATGTGACTGATGTTTGACGGATGTTGTATTGACTGAATGTTTGATGGATGTGCAATGAATGTGTTATTTTTAGAAATAAATTACTATAAGTTTAATGTGAAAGAATGTTGGAGATCAAATGAATGGTGGATGTGAATGAATGTTCGTGAGGTTTGAACGAATCTAAAATGGGGTCTACTGGAGGGGTGTTCTGTAGGTCAAACGCCCCTGTGGATCTGGCCTTATCAACCAGGTTGTTACTACTAGCGCACGTAGACCAACGTACGAACCACAGCCTGGATGATCGTGGGTACGGACTTTAGGCGTCTGTCAAGGTCTTCTTGAAGGCAGCAGGGGTCTAGGGGTTAATCCCCCTTTATGCCTGGTGGGAGGCTATTGAACAGTCCTGGACCCCGGACACTTATTGCGTTTACTCTTAGGGTGTACTTAAGGCCGCCCTAGTTTTGCTTTTGTATGGAGTAGTTATTTACAGTCGTGAAAGATTTGGGACCAGTATGTCTATGATGTCCAGGTGTTGGATTATGTATCTGTGAGTATGTGATCGTGTGTGGGGGGAGTGTTTGTGGTGTCGCTGTGTGTGTGTGTGCTGTGTGTGTGTGTGTGTGTGTGTGTGTGTGTGTGTGTGTGTGTGTGTTGTGTGTGTTTGTAGTGTGTGTGTGTGTTAGTGTGTGTGTATGTGTGTGTCATGTGTGTGTGTGTACTCACCTTTTGGTGGCTCTTGGCCCCGCCTCTTCAATGGTTGATTACTGGGCCCCCTCTCTCTCCCTGCCCCATGAGCTTTATCAAACCTCGTCTTAAAACTATGTATGGTTCGCCTCCACTAATCACTTTTCTAGGCTTTCCACTGCCTGACAACTCTATGATGAAGAAATACTTCCTAATATCTTCTCTGACGATTTCTGTGTCTTCAACTTCCAATTGTGACCTCGTGTTTCTGTGTCCCCTCCCTGGAAACAATCCTATCTGGGTCCACCTTGTCTATTCCGCGCATATTTTTTATTCGTTATCATGTTCTCCCCTGACCCTCCTGTTCTCCAGTGTTCGGTCAGGTCGAGTTCCCTTAACCTTTCTTCATAGCTCTGAAACTAACCTTGTCGCAAACTTCGGTACTTTCTCTAGTTTACTTGGACGTGCTTTATCAAGTGCGGGTTCAAACAGGTGCTGCTACTCCAGTATGGGCCTGACGTACACGGTGTACAGTGTCTTGAAACGATTCCTGTACTAAGGTATCGGACCGCTGCTCTCAGGTTTGCCAGGCGCTCATATGCTGCAACAGTTATTTGGTTGATGGTGTGCTTCCGGAGACTGCTCGGTGTATACTCTCTCCAAGATCTTTCTCCTTGAGCGTGGTTTGCAGTCTGTGGCCACCTAGCCTATAATTACCTATTTTCGGATATCTATATTTTGATGTGTGTTTTATTTCCTGTTCATCTATGTTTGTATTTCATGATGCTGTTTGTCCATGTATCTCCCGAGATGAAATAAAGATATATCCCTTAATTTTGAGCGCGAGGTAATATATGAATTTCATTCGCCCAATTTTTATAATTATTGCTTAAGGTATTGTGGCTCATCTGGTTCACATTGGACTACACAACCGAATGACTCAAGGACTCTTGTTTAGTGCAGACGTTGTCTTTTAACATTATACAATCTGCAGCCAAATATTCACGTCACTAGGTGATGTCCGAAAATGCATCGAGTTTCATTATTAAAGTCTTAACTATATAATCGCACCTTAATATAGTCAATTACATTATTCTCTCTCTCTCTTTCTTGATATATATATTATAATATATTTATATATATCTTATATATATACTATAATATATATTGTATTTATATCTATATATTATATATATATTATATATAAGATATATATATATATATATATATATATATATATATATATATACATATATCAATAACAACACTGCGGATTAGCAAGGACTCGACCTCCATGCTGCTTTGGCCCTGCTTTTCATGTTGGGCGCGAAAACTCAATGTCGTCTTAACCCATTGTATCATACAATTCTTAAGAGTTAGAGCATCAGCGAACTGGATGTTGAACTCGCTACCAAGGGACATCGACGGTTTGGATGACTCTAGGCTAATATTCTAGTCCCTGTTTGGTGTACTAGTACAGCGAGCAGTATTTTATATTATTGTGCCAATGAACGAGTGGTATTGATCAATAAAAACACTGCGACTAGGCCCAAGGACTCAAAGCCCATGCTGCTTTGCATGCCTCATTGGTGGGCAAAAATTCACGACGCCTTAATCCATGGGACCATACCCCCCCCCCCCCCCCCCCCCCCCCCCCCCCCATCCTTAAGAGAAGCGCATCAGTGGAACTGGAGTTCCGCTGGTAAGATTGCTGGTGGTGTTTTTTTTCTCATATAAATACATACACGAGATACTATGTATATCTTGGTACATTTACTCACACTTAGGTCACACTACACATGCAAGTACATGCATATATATATGTTGTATTATATATATATATATATATATATATATATATATATATATAATATATATATAATGTATATAATTATGATATATATTTATATATATATATATATATCTATTTATACATAAATATATATATATATATACTATATATATATATATATATATAATTATTATATATTATATATTATATATATATATTATAGAGAGAGAGAGAGAGAGTGAGAGTGGAAGTGGACGGGGATGGGAGAGAGAGAGAGAGAGAGAGAGAGAGGAGGAGGAGGAGAAATTATCGGTTGAGTCACTTCGTTCTGGAGTTTAGAGCAGTTGACAATGTAAATGAGACAAATCCAGGTAAATATTTCTACAAGGAGTTGTGAATAAGGGACGATTGAACAGACGGCGACTGTGAAAGTTAGGAAGGAAAAAAAGTCCTACAGAAGGGTCCAGCCAATAGGATGAATATGATCTCTAACATTTTAGGACAAGGAGAATATGAAAACATACGTAGTAAAATGTGATCCTTTATTGGACCAACGTTTCTCCCACACGTGGCGTGCAAGGTATGTGGGTCATTTTTAAGATGGAGTCAG
Organism: Cherax quadricarinatus; assembly: GCF_026875155.1. Lineage (NCBI taxonomy): Eukaryota > Metazoa > Arthropoda > Malacostraca > Decapoda > Parastacidae > Cherax > Cherax quadricarinatus. The sequence continues at coordinate 89,094,128 of NC_069406.1, read as the reverse complement.
TGGAGAATGCTGGGATAGGTTGGATCTGAACCTGCTTGTGACAGTCTTCCGATCTAGGGTGATAAGGCTAGGAACCTTGTATAGCTATATAAAAAAAAAGCTATTTGACAAATATACGAGTAGACCTTCTGCAGTGTCTCCATTCTTAAGTTATTTTATGTATGGGATAGCGATGAAGAAGTTTTTTGGGCATAGGGGTACAGCTATGTTATAGGGAAGCCGTTGTATGCTGTGTAGATGGATATACATATAAGCGAGCTTCCAAGGGATTCTGTGGTATTGAGTGTTTTCTTCTCTAGCAATAAATCTTGGTTTCTGCAGTTGATTAATATGCGTTGTGTGAATTTCGGTGATGACACAGGCACTCTAATCGTTCGATCTGCTGCGTAGTAGTGTTCTCAAATAGTGTTTGGAGGTCACTGGATGATTACTCCCACGTATAATTTGCTGCAGTCATTGCAAGGGATTATGGCATGCCCTGCAGAGGAGTGAAGCTTTTCCTGTCTTATTATGTATGTCATTTGATGGTAGTAATGTGGAGGTAGATACGTACTTGGATGGAGGGTACTGGAAAAGATGTTGGGAACGTGTTTGGCAATGAGTTTGGTGGGGATTATGTATCTCTTCTGAGCAGTGTCTTCTCTGGTGAGTTAAAGATGTTTATATGCCAGGCATCTGCAGTCTCTAATGAGTGACGAGCATAAGTGAAGTTTATAAAATATACTTGTTCAATAGCGAGGCATTCTCTCAAAGGAAACTCACTGCTGCAGATTTGGATTGCACGACAGGATTAAAGCCTTTAATTACACCCACGTTTAGTTTAGGTGTGGTGAGAATCATTATCAATAAAGGATCACTATTTTGCTGCTTTTGTGTTTATTTTTTTTCAGTGTGTCGTTAATATTTTATACCAATTTTTACTCCATGTTAGAAAAGCGCATTAATTGTAGGTCGACAAGCCTAAAACTTCGTTTGTGATCCTTTGAGTCTGTCAGGAAAGGAAGCGGCCAGTTTCTCCAAAGTACTGAAGAGGCATGAGGGAGCAAGAATATAGTAGAGTAGACACCAGGAGCATCTATAGCAGAATGAGGAGGTACGAACTAGATTACTGCGAATGTGTTAGTTTGGTGAAAAGTAAGGCTTGATACCTGAGGAATGGAGACAGGTGTTAAGACTAGAAAAGACAGAGAACAGAAGATTTCAAAGGAGTAAAGGAAAATCGTTTTTAGCACGTCAGAAGACAGTAGTTTTATGAAATTGGAAAGGGTAGCCAAGACAAGAAAAACGAATTTCAAGAGAGAGGAAAATTCGATTCAAGGAATGCTATCCGAATAAGCTTCGGGGGTAGCGTGTTGCTGCGTCCATGACAGTAAACAATACGGTTTCCTTGCTTGATGTAGGTAGATGGACCAAACACAATTATGAAACATGACAATGTACTCACCTATTGAGGTTGCATTGGACGAAGTCATGCTCCAGGTCCGCCTCTTAACTGATTGTACTGGTCCTCTCTCTCCCTGCTCATGAGCTTTTCAAACCTGGTCTTCTTAAAATTATGTATGATTCCCGCCTCCACTAGGTCCTTTCTCGGCTATTCCACTGCCTGACAACCCCCCCCCCCCTTCCTTTCACCGCACAGGATCATACCATTGTTCAGTGAACGCGAACTCGAATAAACCAACATAATTTTAAATTTCCCTGGAAGGTGTGTCACCGGAGATAAAGAAGGTTGGGTCACCAGGTTAATTCTCCTGGAAGGTTGTGTCACCAGGAGATAAAGAAGAGCTTGGGTCGGCCAGGTTAAATCTCCCTGGAAGGTGTCACCAGGGAGATAAAGAAGGTGGGTACCAGGTTAACATGAGATTTAAAGAAGTATTTTCAAGTGAGATAGAAAAAGGGAACTCCAGAAAGCTGGTATAGTGTAGTTTTTCACCAACAAGCGCTGGGACATAAATGGCACACAACAGAGGAGGTATGAAGGGCTGCTTAAGTGAATTTAGATACTAAAGCGATTGGGACCAGACAACATCTCTCTGTGGGTCTATAGAGAGGGAGCAGAGCGCTGTCGTGTGTCATTAACAACAATCTTCAAAACATTGATTGAAACTGGGAAAACTAGAAGGTGAGAGACAGAGGCCATTAAAACTACAGACCAGTGTCACTGACGTGTATAGTATGCAAAGTCATGAAGAAGGATTATCAGGAGGGAGTTGGTTATAGAAACACCTTAGAAAGGAGTGAGGCTTATACCACGACAACCAGCAAGGTTTTCAAGAAAGCTAAATCTGTGTCACAAAAGTGCTGAGTTTCTATGACAAGGTAACGGAAAGCATGAGAAGAGAGAGAAGGGATGGGTAGACTGCAGTTTCTTGTACTACAGAAGGTTTTCTGACACAGTTCCACAAAAGAGATTCGTGCAAAAGTTTTAGAGGATTAGGCACGCTTAACAGGAAAGACACTTGAAGTGGATTAAGATAATACTGACAGGGAGGAAGCTACCACGTTTCATAGGTTACAAGCAAGGTGTCGTGTGAGCACCTCGTGAAGAGCGAGGTTCAAAGAGGTCAGTCCTAGACAGACTCTGAGTGTTTTGTTGCCTGGTACCAGCAACGGGCTTTTCTGGAATTTAATCCACAAAGCATGAAGATCGGGAAGAGCAAAAGTCGGGAGAAAGAGTACAGGCTAGGGAGATGCGAAAAGACTGCAAAACCTCACTCAAGAAAGGATCTTTGGGTGAGTTATAATACCGAGCACATCAGCTAGGGCTCCGTACACCGTTGTACGTCAGGCCCATTATGGAGTATGAACACCGTTTTTGGAACCCACACCTGGTTCATATGTACTTCAAGAAATTAAGAAGGTGCAAAAAAACAAAATAAAAAACTTTTTTTTGTAAAAAGACTAATCTCGGAGGTAAGGGGGAATATCTAACAGAAGAATGTTAGGGAACTCAACTGACGACCGAGCTGGAGGATGACATTGATCAACGACATACAAAATACTTCGAAGAAATATTGTAATAGTCCTCTTTCACGACTCCATTCCATCCTGGGTGTATTGGTTTAGAACGGACTGCGAGTCATTTTTATAGTTCGTTTAAAATAAAGATGTGGTAGGTTAGAGGTGATGATGGCGAAGATATTTATTTTGTGCGGTTATTTGTTAAGCGAAAAGTTGCCTAGTGACTTTGCCGGGTTATTCTCCAACTGATTGTGGTATGGGACGTCTGGCTTAGAGAACCTTTATTCGCTCTAAATAAACTTTAGTCTGGATCTGATGCTAATCCTGAGGTTTCAAACTATTTATTAGGTTTCCTCTTAGTGTTTCAGTGGACACCTGCAAAACATATTTGATGGAATATCGTTTTTGTAAAATTTGACGAAGGTGATGAAGTTTTTTTTTTTCTTTTTTTTATTTTTTGTTTTTTTTTTAAAAAAACCTTTTTTTTCCGATTCTAATAAGAATGATGATAATAAGGTTATAAAATCCTAACGTCTGTAGAGAAATCATTTATGTAATGTTTTGTGTTATTCGATATGATAAATCTGACTTTGTAGCTAATATTTACATTGGGATATTACTGTGAAATCTTCGACTTCTAATATCAGTGTTAATATTAAAAGTGACTAGATTTCTCAACTACGTACGTATTTTGAAATTCGTCCAGGATTTCCAACAACTGTCTTCCATAAGACAGAAGTAACCATCACTGTATCAAATAAAACAAAGAAACATTATCCAGTTTCACTGTATCTCAGAGTTGATTTTGAACAAGGGTTCAATAACTATAAAGTCTTGCGATTATGGAGCCTTCATCATCTGCTCATTGTTCTTCTGTTGTTACGGTTCAAGTTAAAAACTTTAGACAATTTCATACAGGTTAGCACTAGAATTCAGGATGGCTTAATGTTCTCTGTAAATGGGATTCGAAATTATGCCTCTTTTGAGGATTCACCTAATTCCAAACATTAATAGTTTTCTTTACATTAATGTTTATTTATGCGTATACCACAAATTTTTGTTCTCTAGTTTACCTTGCAGCGCCATCTGTAGGCCTGAATTATAAGAGAACGCACATTCATATAGTTCCTTCCCATTTCAGCCGAATATCTATTCTCTCTGTTTACCTCTCACCCAGTGTTGCCAGGAGCGCCTCCGTCCCTCACTTTGATCCCTTTTTCCTGTCACCTAGTTACTTTGGTGTTATAGGTCATCGTTTTTTAGTGTTGCTAGTATTTTCTAGCGCTCTCAGCAATTATTAGGTATGTGTCAATGTTTCGTCCCGATAGGTGTTATCCTTAGTGACAACAACTGTTTGCCTTAATCCCATTTCATACAGTTATATGCGCGTAATCGTTAAATATGTAACAAATTCTTGTAGTTAACTTTCATCCCAGCGCTATGTTGGCTACTGAGTGGTGAAGCAACTACCCTCATCTTTCATTTCAATCAAGTACACCTTTTGAGGAACAGACCCTTCACAGCCCCTCACAGTCCCTCACAAAACTTTCTTCAGGATACATTAGTGTGGCACCATTATAGTGGAGCTAGTGTTACTTAACTTACGACCAGTTGTTCTGACCACCCCCTCCTCCCTTTTCTCGTAAGCTGGGTGCTGCACTGCGTCGTTAATTCATACAGTTGAAATAGCCAACATTGTTCATATAGTGACCTAACCACCATTGTTCATACAGTGACCTCGCCACCATTGTCCACACAGTGGAACCTACCACATTGTTCAACATGACCTAGCCACCATTGTTCATTATAGTGACCTAGGCCCCATTGTTCATACAGGTGACCTAGCCACCATTGTTTTATTACAGTGATCTAACCACCATTGTTCATATAGTGACCTAACCACCATCTGTTTACAGTGACCCTAGCCACCTTGTTCATACGTGACACTAGCCACAGTGTTCATATAGTGACCTAACCACCATTGTTATACAGTGACTAGCCACCCATTGTTCATACAGTGACCTAGCCACCATTGTTCATATAGTGACCTAACCACCATTGTTCATACAGAGACCTAGCCACCATTGTCATTAGTGACCTAACCACCATTGTTCATACGTGACCTAGCCACCATTGTCATACGTGACCTACGCCACCATTGTTCATTATAGTGACCTAACCACATTGTTCATACAGTGACCTAGCCACCATTGTCATATAGTCGACCTAGCCACCACTGTTCACATTCAGTGACCTAGCACCATTGTTCATATAGTGACCTAACGACCATAGTTGTTCATAAGTGACCTAGCCCTACCATTGTTCATACAGTGGCCTAGCCACCATTGTTCATACAGTGACCTATCACCCATTGTCATACCAAGCGACTCTAGCCACATTGTTCATACAGTGACCTAGCCACCATTGTTCACACAGTGACCTAGCCACCATTGTTCATACAGTGACCTAGCCAGTATTGTTCATACAGTGACCTAGCCACCATTGTTCATGCAGTGACCTAGCCACCATTGTTCATGCAGTGACCTAGTCACCATTGTTCATGCAGTGACCTAGCCACCATTGTTCATGCAGTGACCTAGCCCCCCCCCCCCCCCCCCCCACCATTGTTCATGCAGTGACTAGCCACAGTGTTTATGCGTGACCTAGCCACCATTGTTCATACAGTGACCTAGCCACCATTGTTCATACAGTGACCTAGCCACCATTGTTCATACAGTGACCTAGCCAGTATTGTTCATACAGTGATCTAGCCACCATTGTTCATACAGTGACCTAGCCACCATTGTTCATACAGTGACCTAGCCAGTATTGTTCATACAGTGACCTAGCCACCATTGTTCATACAGTGACCTAGCCAGTATTGTTCATACAGTGATCTAGGCACCATTGTTCATACAGCGACCTAGCCAGCATTGTTCATATAGTGACCTAGCCACCATTGTTCATACAGTGACCTAGCCCAATTGTTCATACGTGACTAGCCACCATTGTTTCTTCATACAGCGACCTAGCCAGATTGTTCAACCAGCGATCCTAGCCACCATTCTTCATACATGACTTAACCACCATTGTTCACATACAGTCGACCTGCCACATCTCTGTCGCCATACAGCTGACTAGCACCATTGTTCCTCCAATGCACCTACGCACCATTGTTCATACGGTGACCTTGCCACCATTGTATACAATGGATCTAGCACCATTGTTCATACGCGGACCTAGCCATCATTGTTCATACAGTGGCTAGCCACCATTGTTTCATACAGTGACCTTGCCACCATTGCTTCATACAATGATCTAGCCACCATTGTATCATACAATGACTAGCCATCATTGTTCATACAAGTGGCCTAGCCACCATTAGTTCATTCAGTGACCTAGGCACCATTATTCATAAAGGAATAGCCACCATTGTTCATACAGTGACCTGCCATCATTGTTATACAGTGCCTAGCCACCATTGTTCATACAGTGACCTAGCCACCCATTGTTCATACAGTGACCTAGTCACCATTGTTCATGCAGTGGCCTAGCACATTGTTCATACAGTGACCTTGCACATTGTTCATACAATGATTCTAGCTACATTGTTATACAGTGACCTAGCCACCTTGTTTCATAACAGCTGACCTAGCACCATCCTTCACCTGCCGACTTGTTACCACTACATCACCCCTCCTCTTCTATATTGCGTGTATCAGTCCGAGTGTTTATAATCCACTGTATTAATGTAATAATACACGGTATAATCCTGAGATTCTCTTTATTCCTGTGTAACCCGAATAATTTACTGTTTTCAGTTTGTTGGTTGTGCCTTGTCTACACGTTTTCTATAATTTTTTGCTAGTGTGATAAAGCTGCGTGCATTTATTTGATATCTATATGATGGTTATCTTATGATGCTATTTATTCAAATTTTTTTATTTTTCTTGAGATGAGGAGCTGACTCGGCGCTTTCCCTGGATAACTACTCACTCCATGGCATTATTAAATAAAAGGCTTACGCACACACACACACACACACACACACACACACACACACACACACACACACACACACACACACACACACACAACTGCTAAACGCCGATGTTCTAATACCTCACTGCATCATGTCAGTATTCGACCTAGGTCATCATATCACCATCTCTTGTGAGAGCTATTTTATATTCACTGGTAACAGAATCCTTTGCGAACTCAGTGATATGGCTTCATTATGCAGTCAGTTGAATGTTTCAAGTGAATGTCAGAGACTCACTGGAGCACTTGATGAGGGAACACAACCAGATTACTGGACAGAAAAGATTCACACAGTTCGTGTGTGATAATCCCGACTTTAATGGTCTCAACATTAACATGTCGTAAACACCATTCCGTGAAGCGGGGAGGGAGTAACTGTGTCACCCTGGAGATAAAGGTTAGAATACCGACACTATAGAGAAAAGTAGTCATACGCCCAATGGAAATAAGTCACTCTGTCTAACTTTTTTGGGTTATCCCAGGTTCCTCTACACATATGCTGTATTGTATGATAATCTTTGTAACTGGATTTGTGTATACTGAATAAACTTATTACACTTTCATATAATTTGCGATCCTTTATTGACTAAGTCTCACCCACACAATAGCTTTTCAAGTACAAACTGGTCATTTTGTTTAATACTTGATAAGTCCACACTGTGTGGACAAATTGTAATTAATGAAGGCTCGCTTATACTGCATTTGAGTCTATTTTACTACTGTGTTACTCCTCTGGAGAGTATGATTAAAAACCTTTATCGTCTCAGAGGACAGTCTGTAAACATTGATTTCACGGGGGAATTGCTCAGTCAAATCAGCTGTCAACATCAGAAGAAACTGTATACCTGACTCAAGTCTGCGGGAATAACGGAACACTGTTACATCGGATAAGGCAGAGCTATTTAGCCTTAAAATGTCCAAAACCTTAATGCTCCGAGTTCAATTAATTTTACATTTGGAAGCCAGCCAAGCAGTGCCAATCTTAAGTGGGTTTAGGCCCAATGGCTGTCAGTACATGTCACCCGCGAGTGATGAATTCTTCTATTTATCAACTTTCATGTGCATAATATATGTCATCAACAGACACCACCAGATGGTAAAAGTGTTATCCTAACAATGGTTCGCAACCTTCTCACTTTGTGATAGAAGGTCCATGAGAAAAGATATAAAAAATAAATTAGGACACTCTCTACACAGTTGCCATGGGCAAATAAATCGCTTCTATGAGAAAGTGTGTGTTGTGTGTGGTGGAACTTATGTAATAGTGAAAGTCTTGGATCATTTGTATTATTGATGGATATAGTGACTTCCAGACAACCAAAGTGCCAGAACAATAATTGCAGCGCTCTTCCTCGACCCGCCTTCTTATACCTTACATTCTCCTCTATTATTTCTTCCCATCCACTCTCTTTACACCTCTATCTCCCCACCCTTATTTCCCCATCTATCTCCACTTCATATTATCGTATTATTATTATTCATTATATAACACACCAATACCACTCGCCAGATAAATCCATGCGCGATGCCTGCTGCATCTCGTGAGCCTCACAATTGCCTATCAAGTCGAAACTCTTGCTCTGTTTTACCACAGTGTACTTTGCCTTCAGACGCTAAAATGACGTCTCCCCATACATCCTCCGTCCGCAAGCCCCACAATCGGTGCACATCACATCTTTAACTAAGGACTCTCCAGTGGACATTGTCTTACATTCCGCAGCAAACATCCACACATCAACTGTCCGACACCCCCTCACGGTGACTGCAACACATTCCTGAACTTCACCAGAATAACATCACACATCTTTATTTAAATATTATGAGAAGAGGTTCATTTATTAGCCTTATGCGAACTGATCCAACGATTCTTCCGCGTGTTTTAACTATTTTACTTTACCGCCCTGACAAGTGGCCGTCTCACAATGTAAACTTAATGGGTAATTATTCTGTACCGTAAGCTATGCATCAACATTACATATGACGACGTTCAGAAGAGGAAGACTCAGATTATTTACGTTAAAGCACTATTTAAAGTATTATCCTTCAGGCCGATCTCCTCATAGAGAAAGTGGGAGAGTGAAACCGTAATATAAAAAATGAAGTTTATGTCATTGGTCAAGTGCAATAAGAAGACACTGAGCACACAGTGAAAAAATATAAACTGGAAAAAGAGGATATGTGATGAATTTTGGTCTTCCAGTTGTGAGACCCTCTTCAGAACGGTCCTAGACCGGGGTCAAATATACATTATCTATTCGTCACATGGTTTTAATTTTCAACTTGTCTCTAACTTGTCATTCAAACCATCTGTGCCACTTTCAATGCCAAACTTATCCGGCCAACCCCCCTACATTCTAGCACAGCAATTATCATAAAGAGTTTTTCATTCTCATTCTCAGAGTGGATTTTCGATTTTTTCAAGGTCCCCGGGAAATTTTGACGGAGGGAGGAGAGGCTTGCCCCGCTCTCCCCCCCCCCCCACCGCCTTCTTTGCTGAACTCACCGCTTGAATACATCCAGGCCAATACCCGCGGAGCCCTACCCTCCCTGCCTCACCTTTTACTTGCCCCCCACCAAAACTTGATTGCCTCCTAATTTTTGCCTCTATAATCTGGGAATTAATTGGTTGAATCACAATAAATCGTCGGCCTCCCAAACATGTTCAGTGGGTGATCCACGGTTAACCGTGTTACCAGTGGTCGACATCACTCATGCTACATGTCGCCTCAGTGGTGACTCCCACTGAACACCCAACATAGACTTCCAGTGCAAGTGATATCACACATGCCTATCGCCCCCCCCCCCCCCCCCCCCCCGAACTTCTAATGGCCTGCGCACTCATATCACTCAACATTTATGGTGGTGACGCTAACTAACATGTTAAGCAGGCTGATAGCACCACAGCATATCCAGTGATGATCAAACTACATGTATAGTGAACGATCCAAACATTTTAAGTAGTGTCTAGAAAACATAGTCCATTGGGATCTAGCAAGGGTTCCACTTGTGATCCAGACAATGTGTCCGTGGTGATCCAGACATGTCTAGTGGAGAGCCAGACAACATGTCCAGTGGTGACTCAGACATGTTCAGTGGTGATCCCCATAACATACCCAGTGGTGATCCAGACAACATATCCACTGGTGATCCAGACAACTTCTCCAGTGGAGATCCGAACAAAATGTCCAGTGGTGACTCAGATATGTTCAGTGGTGATCCACACAACATACCCAGTGGGGATCAAGACAACATGTCCAGTGGTGATACAACCAATACGTTCAGTGGTGATCCAGACAACATGTTCAGTGGTGATTCCAGACAAACATGTTCCAGTGGTGAATACACAACAACATACCCAGTGGGGATGAAGACAACATGTCCAGTGGTGATCCAGACAACATGTTCAGTGGTGATCCACACAACATACCCAGTGGGGATGAAGACAACATGTCCAGTGGTGATACAACCAATACGTTCAGTGGTGATCCAGACAACATGTCCAGTGGTGATACAACCAATACGTTCAGTGGTGATCCAGACAACATGTCCAGTGGTGATACAACCAATACGTTCAGTGGTGATCCAGACAACATGTTCAGTGGTGATACAACCAATACGTTCAGTGGTGATCCAGACAACATGTCCAGTGGTGATAAACCAATACGTTCAGTGGTGATCCAGACAACATGTTCAGTGGTGATCCAGACAACATGTTCAGTGGTGATCCAGACAACATGTTCAGTGGTGATCCAAGCAACATTTTCCATGGCTATGTTGTTTCATTATCAGTTAAGTAAATCATAATGTTTTTCAGTTAAGTTGATAAGAACTGCAGTTTCATGTCTCACTGAAATTTAAAAGATAAGAAGCAGGAATTATCTTGCATACGAAACAGATTAAAAGATAACTTACATATATGTTTTTATGCAGAAATTGTAATGTGTGAGGATGGGAATGTGAACAACCATGAGAGGTGATGATGTGATATTAATTTAACATGTCTTATTCGATCAAAAACTTTATTAACCTCGGACATTTTGAGAAACCGGATATAGTAATAAATTGGTAGAAAGGGTCTGGATGCCACTTCTTAAATCAAAGTGTGGAGACAGTGAACTAACACAGTTACCTTTCAGACAAGGGCTCAGAAACTTACCAGTGGGGTAAAGGTTCTCGTACAGATGATGCTGGAAGAAAATGCACCGATAATCGAAGGCACCAAGGTGCTGTGTGCCATTGATGGAACATGTAAAAATAGACTGAGATAATTTATATTTTGTTTGTGATGTGGACATTCCTGACTCAAACACCCAGACAGAAGCCCTGTAAGTCTTGTAGGAACAGGGAACATTCTGCATACAACAACTCCTACAATCTGGTTGAATCATAGAGAATGAGGTTCAAACTCGATGAGTGTAGTGATTTGGTGGCAGCGGAAGTAGTACCATCTTCCTTGCTATCAGACATTCATGGTCTACTCAACAACCTCAAAACCTGTTAGTGCAACAGAGCATATCAACTGGTTATAAGAGCAGAAAACTGCCTTACTTTCAGCCATGGCTGTATAAGACACTTGTCATAGAGGGCTATAATACAGTGGCGAACTAGTGAAGAAGACTTAGGGGTGGTCTGAGGACTGATCGTGTGACTGAGAACTGTGTCGACAATGAGGTCCTGAGGAGGACGCATGCCAGAAAGTGTTTCGGCAACAGGAGGGTGGAACTATGTATGTCTTTGTGGCAGCCAAAGAGGTTCGTAACCTTTATTCGGCGCATATACACACACTCATTGAAAGGTATCTCCCTCAACCAGCGAACCTGGTGCTAAGGGTTGATTCGATGGGGGCCCCATTGTTCAATCAGTACCCAAGAGTTCCAGCCAATTGAAAGAGGGTTTTGGCAATCGCAGAGGTGTTGTGGGTACCACACACCTGCTCTGCCCTTGTCATTCCCATTCTAGAGCTGGTTGAAAGCCGGTTGCTCTCTAGTGGCTTCTATTCTGCCTTGCTTACTGTGGGAGTGCACCTAATACCTTTTGTTGCATATAGTGTTATATAGTGTACATACTTCTCTTCTTAACTGGGAAGGATAATACAAGCAAAGGTTTTTCTTGCTGTGTTTGTTAATTATGCTCTTTTACAACCGGTTATAAACATGCCTTTGGGGACTCCTGGGTTGTAATACTCTTAAAGGAAATGTTTAGAGTGTGATCTCAATGTTTGTTTGGTATTAAATGAAAAATGTTTAGGTCATAAGTTGAAAGTTTATTATGTTCTTAAAGAGGAAATCGCTAGGATGTGTGAGTGCGCCCTTCGTCATTTCTCGGCCGTAAGAGCTAGAATGTTTTTGATTCTTCATTCACATCCAAACGCAATATATAACCTCTGATGATTCTTTATCCTGTTGAAGTCCTCGTATAGATGAGAAGGAAGTATATGTCTCACATTAAGAAGGAAGATAAAAAATAATTGTTTTCTGTTAGTAATAGGAAGAGACCATATTATTGATAGAAAAGCAGAAGACAATATAATAACTAAAAAAAAGCAGAGAAGACTATTAATTTTATAAGAAACAGGAATAGTGTTAATAATAATAATGTTTTTGAAAACAGTGATAAGTGGTGTACCTAAGGTGTCATGAGGGTTGGTAGATCGAAGGTTCAAGAACGACATGTTGATAAATTAGACATATGTGCAACTCTTGGAATATTTATGAGTTTGCACATATGTCTAATTTATCAACAGACGGGGTTGGTAATATGAATATCTGTTGTATGTGACTGAATGTTTGAAGATGTTTGTATGGACTGAATGTTTGATGGTGTTGTATGTGACTGAATGTTGACGGATGTTGTTATGTGACTGAATGTTTGATTGGATGTTTGTATGAGACTGAATGTTTGACGGATATGTTGTATGTGACTGAATGTATGGATGGATGTTGTCTGTGACTGAATGTTTGAGGATGGTTGTATGTGACTGAATGTTTTGGACGGATGTTGTATGTGACTGAATGTTTGATGGATGTTGGATGGCTGAATGTTTGATTGGATGTTGTATGTGACTGAATGTTTTGATGGATGTTGTATGTGACTGAATGTTTGACGGAGTTGATGTGACTGAATGTATGAATGGATGTTGACTATGAGGACTGAATGATTGACGGGATGTTGTATGTGACTGAATGTTTGATGATGTTGTATGGAGACTGATGTTTGATGGATGTTGTATGTGACATGAATGTTTGAGGTATGTTGTATGATGCTGAATGTTTGTTGGTGTTGTATGAGACTTAATGTTTGATGGATGTTGTATGTGACTGATGTTTGACGGATGTTGTATTGACTGAATGTTTGATGGATGTGCAATGAATGTGTTATTTTTAGAAATAAATTACTATAAGTTTAATGTGAAAGAATGTTGGAGATCAAATGAATGGTGGATGTGAATGAATGTTCGTGAGGTTTGAACGAATCTAAAATGGGGTCTACTGGAGGGGTGTTCTGTAGGTCAAACGCCCCTGTGGATCTGGCCTTATCAACCAGGTTGTTACTACTAGCGCACGTAGACCAACGTACGAACCACAGCCTGGATGATCGTGGGTACGGACTTTAGGCGTCTGTCAAGGTCTTCTTGAAGGCAGCAGGGGTCTAGGGGTTAATCCCCCTTTATGCCTGGTGGGAGGCTATTGAACAGTCCTGGACCCCGGACACTTATTGCGTTTACTCTTAGGGTGTACTTAAGGCCGCCCTAGTTTTGCTTTTGTATGGAGTAGTTATTTACAGTCGTGAAAGATTTGGGACCAGTATGTCTATGATGTCCAGGTGTTGGATTATGTATCTGTGAGTATGTGATCGTGTGTGGGGGGAGTGTTTGTGGTGTCGCTGTGTGTGTGTGTGCTGTGTGTGTGTGTGTGTGTGTGTGTGTGTGTGTGTGTGTGTGTGTGTTGTGTGTGTTTGTAGTGTGTGTGTGTGTTAGTGTGTGTGTATGTGTGTGTCATGTGTGTGTGTGTACTCACCTTTTGGTGGCTCTTGGCCCCGCCTCTTCAATGGTTGATTACTGGGCCCCCTCTCTCTCCCTGCCCCATGAGCTTTATCAAACCTCGTCTTAAAACTATGTATGGTTCGCCTCCACTAATCACTTTTCTAGGCTTTCCACTGCCTGACAACTCTATGATGAAGAAATACTTCCTAATATCTTCTCTGACGATTTCTGTGTCTTCAACTTCCAATTGTGACCTCGTGTTTCTGTGTCCCCTCCCTGGAAACAATCCTATCTGGGTCCACCTTGTCTATTCCGCGCATATTTTTTATTCGTTATCATGTTCTCCCCTGACCCTCCTGTTCTCCAGTGTTCGGTCAGGTCGAGTTCCCTTAACCTTTCTTCATAGCTCTGAAACTAACCTTGTCGCAAACTTCGGTACTTTCTCTAGTTTACTTGGACGTGCTTTATCAAGTGCGGGTTCAAACAGGTGCTGCTACTCCAGTATGGGCCTGACGTACACGGTGTACAGTGTCTTGAAACGATTCCTGTACTAAGGTATCGGACCGCTGCTCTCAGGTTTGCCAGGCGCTCATATGCTGCAACAGTTATTTGGTTGATGGTGTGCTTCCGGAGACTGCTCGGTGTATACTCTCTCCAAGATCTTTCTCCTTGAGCGTGGTTTGCAGTCTGTGGCCACCTAGCCTATAATTACCTATTTTCGGATATCTATATTTTGATGTGTGTTTTATTTCCTGTTCATCTATGTTTGTATTTCATGATGCTGTTTGTCCATGTATCTCCCGAGATGAAATAAAGATATATCCCTTAATTTTGAGCGCGAGGTAATATATGAATTTCATTCGCCCAATTTTTATAATTATTGCTTAAGGTATTGTGGCTCATCTGGTTCACATTGGACTACACAACCGAATGACTCAAGGACTCTTGTTTAGTGCAGACGTTGTCTTTTAACATTATACAATCTGCAGCCAAATATTCACGTCACTAGGTGATGTCCGAAAATGCATCGAGTTTCATTATTAAAGTCTTAACTATATAATCGCACCTTAATATAGTCAATTACATTATTCTCTCTCTCTCTTTCTTGATATATATATTATAATATATTTATATATATCTTATATATATACTATAATATATATTGTATTTATATCTATATATTATATATATATTATATATAAGATATATATATATATATATATATATATATATATATATATATACATATATCAATAACAACACTGCGGATTAGCAAGGACTCGACCTCCATGCTGCTTTGGCCCTGCTTTTCATGTTGGGCGCGAAAACTCAATGTCGTCTTAACCCATTGTATCATACAATTCTTAAGAGTTAGAGCATCAGCGAACTGGATGTTGAACTCGCTACCAAGGGACATCGACGGTTTGGATGACTCTAGGCTAATATTCTAGTCCCTGTTTGGTGTACTAGTACAGCGAGCAGTATTTTATATTATTGTGCCAATGAACGAGTGGTATTGATCAATAAAAACACTGCGACTAGGCCCAAGGACTCAAAGCCCATGCTGCTTTGCATGCCTCATTGGTGGGCAAAAATTCACGACGCCTTAATCCATGGGACCATACCCCCCCCCCCCCCCCCCCCCCCCCCCCCCCCATCCTTAAGAGAAGCGCATCAGTGGAACTGGAGTTCCGCTGGTAAGATTGCTGGTGGTGTTTTTTTTCTCATAAATACATACACGAGATACTATGTATATCTTGGTACATTTACTCACACTTAGGTCACACTACACATGCATGTACATGAATACTATATATGTTGTATTATATATATATATATATATATATATATATATATATATATAATATATATATAATGTATATAATTATGATATATATTTATATATATATATATATATCTATTTATACATAAATATATATATATATATACTATATATATATATATATATATAATTATTATATATTATATATTATATATATATATTATAGAGAGAGAGAGAGAGAGTGAGAGTGGAAGTGGACGGGGATGGGAGAGAGAGAGAGAGAGAGAGAGAGAGGAGGAGGAGGAGAAATTATCGGTTGAGTCACTTCGTTCTGGAGTTTAGAGCAGTTGACAATGTAAATGAGACAAATCCAGGTAAATATTTCTACAAGGAGTTGTGAATAAGGGACGATTGAACAGACGGCGACTGTGAAAGTTAGGAAGGAAAAAAAGTCCTACAGAAGGGTCCAGCCAATAGGATGAATATGATCTCTAACATTTTAGGACAAGGAGAATATGAAAACATACGTAGTAAAATGTGATCCTTTATTGGACCAACGTTTCTCCCACACGTGGCGTGCAAGGTATGTGGGTCATTTTTAAGATGGAGTCAGTGGAGAATGCTGGGATAGGTTGGATCTGAACCTGCTTGTGACAGTCTTCCGATCTAGGGTGATAAGGCTAGGAACCTTGTATAGCTATATAAAAAAAAAGCTATTTGACAAATATACGAGTAGACCTTCTGCAGTGTCTCCATTCTTAAGTTATTTTATGTATGGGATAGCGATGAAGAAGTTTTTTGGGCATAGGGGTACAGCTATGTTATAGGGAAGCCGTTGTATGCTGTGTAGATGGATATACATATAAGCGAGCTTCCAAGGGATTCTGTGGTATTGAGTGTTTTCTTCTCTAGCAATAAATCTTGGTTTCTGCAGTTGATTAATATGCGTTGTGTGAATTTCGGTGATGACACAGGCACTCTAATCGTTCGATCTGCTGCGTAGTAGTGTTCTCAAATAGTGTTTGGAGGTCACTGGATGATTACTCCCACGTATAATTTGCTGCAGTCATTGCAAGGGATTATGGCATGCCCTGCAGAGGAGTGAAGCTTTTCCTGTCTTATTATGTATGTCATTTGATGGTAGTAATGTGGAGGTAGATACGTACTTGGATGGAGGGTACTGGAAAAGATGTTGGGAACGTGTTTGGCAATGAGTTTGGTGGGGATTATGTATCTCTTCTGAGCAGTGTCTTCTCTGGTGAGTTAAAGATGTTTATATGCCAGGCATCTGCAGTCTCTAATGAGTGACGAGCATAAGTGAAGTTTATAAAATATACTTGTTCAATAGCGAGGCATTCTCTCAAAGGAAACTCACTGCTGCAGATTTGGATTGCACGACAGGATTAAAGCCTTTAATTACACCCACGTTTAGTTTAGGTGTGGTGAGAATCATTATCAATAAAGGATCACTATTTTGCTGCTTTTGTGTTTATTTTTTTTCAGTGTGTCGTTAATATTTTATACCAATTTTTACTCCATGTTAGAAAAGCGCATTAATTGTAGGTCGACAAGCCTAAAACTTCGTTTGTGATCCTTTGAGTCTGTCAGGAAAGGAAGCGGCCAGTTTCTCCAAAGTACTGAAGAGGCATGAGGGAGCAAGAATATAGTAGAGTAGACACCAGGAGCATCTATAGCAGAATGAGGAGGTACGAACTAGATTACTGCGAATGTGTTAGTTTGGTGAAAAGTAAGGCTTGATACCTGAGGAATGGAGACAGGTGTTAAGACTAGAAAAGACAGAGAACAGAAGATTTCAAAGGAGTAAAGGAAAATCGTTTTTAGCACGTCAGAAGACAGTAGTTTTATGAAATTGGAAAGGGTAGCCAAGACAAGAAAAACGAATTTCAAGAGAGAGGAAAATTCGATTCAAGGAATGCTATCCGAATAAGCTTCGGGGGTAGCGTGTTGCTGCGTCCATGACAGTAAACAATACGGTTTCCTTGCTTGATGTAGGTAGATGGACCAAACACAATTATGAAACATGACAATGTACTCACCTATTGAGGTTGCATTGGACGAAGTCATGCTCCAGGTCCGCCTCTTAACTGATTGTACTGGTCCTCTCTCTCCCTGCTCATGAGCTTTTCAAACCTGGTCTTCTTAAAATTATGTATGATTCCCGCCTCCACTAGGTCCTTTCTCGGCTATTCCACTGCCTGACAACCCCCCCCCCCCTTCCTTTCACCGCACAGGATCATACCATTGTTCAGTGAACGCGAACTCGAATAAACCAACATAATTTTAAATTTCCCTGGAAGGTGTGTCACCGGAGATAAAGAAGGTTGGGTCACCAGGTTAATTCTCCTGGAAGGTTGTGTCACCAGGAGATAAAGAAGAGCTTGGGTCGGCCAGGTTAAATCTCCCTGGAAGGTGTCACCAGGGAGATAAAGAAGGTGGGTACCAGGTTAACATGAGATTTAAAGAAGTATTTTCAAGTGAGATAGAAAAAGGGAACTCCAGAAAGCTGGTATAGTGTAGTTTTTCACCAACAAGCGCTGGGACATAAATGGCACACAACAGAGGAGGTATGAAGGGCTGCTTAAGTGAATTTAGATACTAAAGCGATTGGGACCAGACAACATCTCTCTGTGGGTCTATAGAGAGGGAGCAGAGCGCTGTCGTGTGTCATTAACAACAATCTTCAAAACATTGATTGAAACTGGGAAAACTAGAAGGTGAGAGACAGAGGCCATTAAAACTACAGACCAGTGTCACTGACGTGTATAGTATGCAAAGTCATGAAGAAGGATTATCAGGAGGGAGTTGGTTATAGAAACACCTTAGAAAGGAGTGAGGCTTATACCACGACAACCAGCAAGGTTTTCAAGAAAGCTAAATCTGTGTCACAAAAGTGCTGAGTTTCTATGACAAGGTAACGGAAAGCATGAGAAGAGAGAGAAGGGATGGGTAGACTGCAGTTTCTTGTACTACAGAAGGTTTTCTGACACAGTTCCACAAAAGAGATTCGTGCAAAAGTTTTAGAGGATTAGGCACGCTTAACAGGAAAGACACTTGAAGTGGATTAAGATAATACTGACAGGGAGGAAGCTACCACGTTTCATAGGTTACAAGCAAGGTGTCGTGTGAGCACCTCGTGAAGAGCGAGGTTCAAAGAGGTCAGTCCTAGACAGACTCTGAGTGTTTTGTTGCCTGGTACCAGCAACGGGCTTTTCTGGAATTTAATCCACAAAGCATGAAGATCGGGAAGAGCAAAAGTCGGGAGAAAGAGTACAGGCTAGGGAGATGCGAAAAGACTGCAAAACCTCACTCAAGAAAGGATCTTTGGGTGAGTTATAATACCGAGCACATCAGCTAGGGCTCCGTACACCGTTGTACGTCAGGCCCATTATGGAGTATGAACACCGTTTTTGGAACCCACACCTGGTTCATATGTACTTCAAGAAATTAAGAAGGTGCAAAAAAACAAAATAAAAAACTTTTTTTTGTAAAAAGACTAATCTCGGAGGTAAGGGGGAATATCTAACAGAAGAATGTTAGGGAACTCAACTGACGACCGAGCTGGAGGATGACATTGATCAACGACATACAAAATACTTCGAAGAAATATTGTAATAGTCCTCTTTCACGACTCCATTCCATCCTGGGTGTATTGGTTTAGAACGGACTGCGAGTCATTTTTATAGTTCGTTTAAAATAAAGATGTGGTAGGTTAGAGGTGATGATGGCGAAGATATTTATTTTGTGCGGTTATTTGTTAAGCGAAAAGTTGCCTAGTGACTTTGCCGGGTTATTCTCCAACTGATTGTGGTATGGGACGTCTGGCTTAGAGAACCTTTATTCGCTCTAAATAAACTTTAGTCTGGATCTGATGCTAATCCTGAGGTTTCAAACTATTTATTAGGTTTCCTCTTAGTGTTTCAGTGGACACCTGCAAAACATATTTGATGGAATATCGTTTTTGTAAAATTTGACGAAGGTGATGAAGTTTTTTTTTTTCTTTTTTTTATTTTTTGTTTTTTTTTTAAAAAAACCTTTTTTTTCCGATTCTAATAAGAATGATGATAATAAGGTTATAAAATCCTAACGTCTGTAGAGAAATCATTTATGTAATGTTTTGTGTTATTCGATATGATAAATCTGACTTTGTAGCTAATATTTACATTGGGATATTACTGTGAAATCTTCGACTTCTAATATCAGTGTTAATATTAAAAGTGACTAGATTTCTCAACTACGTACGTATTTTGAAATTCGTCCAGGATTTCCAACAACTGTCTTCCATAAGACAGAAGTAACCATCACTGTATCAAATAAAACAAAGAAACATTATCCA
Source organism: Cherax quadricarinatus (assembly GCF_026875155.1). NCBI lineage: Eukaryota > Metazoa > Arthropoda > Malacostraca > Decapoda > Parastacidae > Cherax > Cherax quadricarinatus. Next base: position 89,074,007 of record NC_069406.1, on the reverse strand, counting down.
GTTTCACTGTATCTCAGAGTTGATTTTGAACAAGGGTTCAATAACTATAAAGTCTTGCGATTATGGAGCCTTCATCATCTGCTCATTGTTCTTCTGTTGTTACGGTTCAAGTTAAAAACTTTAGACAATTTCATACAGGTTAGCACTAGAATTCAGGATGGCTTAATGTTCTCTGTAAATGGGATTCGAAATTATGCCTCTTTTGAGGATTCACCTAATTCCAAACATTAATAGTTTTCTTTACATTAATGTTTATTTATGCGTATACCACAAATTTTTGTTCTCTAGTTTACCTTGCAGCGCCATCTGTAGGCCTGAATTATAAGAGAACGCACATTCATATAGTTCCTTCCCATTTCAGCCGAATATCTATTCTCTCTGTTTACCTCTCACCCAGTGTTGCCAGGAGCGCCTCCGTCCCTCACTTTGATCCCTTTTTCCTGTCACCTAGTTACTTTGGTGTTATAGGTCATCGTTTTTTAGTGTTGCTAGTATTTTCTAGCGCTCTCAGCAATTATTAGGTATGTGTCAATGTTTCGTCCCGATAGGTGTTATCCTTAGTGACAACAACTGTTTGCCTTAATCCCATTTCATACAGTTATATGCGCGTAATCGTTAAATATGTAACAAATTCTTGTAGTTAACTTTCATCCCAGCGCTATGTTGGCTACTGAGTGGTGAAGCAACTACCCTCATCTTTCATTTCAATCAAGTACACCTTTTGAGGAACAGACCCTTCACAGCCCCTCACAGTCCCTCACAAAACTTTCTTCAGGATACATTAGTGTGGCACCATTATAGTGGAGCTAGTGTTACTTAACTTACGACCAGTTGTTCTGACCACCCCCTCCTCCCTTTTCTCGTAAGCTGGGTGCTGCACTGCGTCGTTAATTCATACAGTTGAAATAGCCAACATTGTTCATATAGTGACCTAACCACCATTGTTCATACAGTGACCTCGCCACCATTGTCCACACAGTGGAACCTACCACATTGTTCAACATGACCTAGCCACCATTGTTCATTATAGTGACCTAGGCCCCATTGTTCATACAGGTGACCTAGCCACCATTGTTTTATTACAGTGATCTAACCACCATTGTTCATATAGTGACCTAACCACCATCTGTTTACAGTGACCCTAGCCACCTTGTTCATACGTGACACTAGCCACAGTGTTCATATAGTGACCTAACCACCATTGTTATACAGTGACTAGCCACCCATTGTTCATACAGTGACCTAGCCACCATTGTTCATATAGTGACCTAATCACCATTGTTCATACAGAGACCTAGCCACCATTGTCATTAGTGACCTAACCACCATTGTTCATACGTGACCTAGCCACCATTGTCATACGTGACCTACGCCACCATTGTTCATTATAGTGACCTAACCACATTGTTCATACAGTGACCTAGCCACCATTGTCATATAGTCGACCTAGCCACCACTGTTCACATTCAGTGACCTAGCACCATTGTTCATATAGTGACCTAACGACCATAGTTGTTCATAAGTGACCTAGCCCTACCATTGTTCATACAGTGGCCTAGCCACCATTGTTCATACAGTGACCTATCACCCATTGTCATACCAAGCGACTCTAGCCACATTGTTCATTACAGTGACCTAGCCACCATTGTTCACACAGTGACCTAGCCACCATTGTTCATACAGTGACCTAGCCAGTATTGTTCATACAGTGACCTAGCCACCATTGTTCATGCAGTGACCTAGCCACCATTGTTCATGCAGTGACCTAGTCACCATTGTTCATGCAGTGACCTAGCCACCATTGTTTCATGCAGTGACCTAGCCCCCCCCCCCCCCCCCCCCACCATTGTTCATGCAGTGACTAGCCACAGTGTTTATGCGTGACCTAGCCACCATTGTTCATACAGTGACCTAGCCACCATTGTTCATACAGTGACCTAGCCACCATTGTTCATACAGTGACCTAGCCAGTATTGTTCATACAGTGATCTAGCCACCATTGTTCATACAGTGACCTAGCCACCATTGTTCATACAGTGACCTAGCCAGTATTGTTCATACAGTGACCTAGCCACCATTGTTCATACAGTGACCTAGCCAGTATTGTTCATACAGTGATCTAGGCACCATTGTTCATACAGCGACCTAGCCAGCATTGTTCATACAGTGACCTAGCCACCATTGTTCATACAGTGACCTAGCCACCATTGTTCATACGTGACTAGCCACCATTGTTTCTTCATACAGCGACCTAGCCAGATTGTTCAACCAGCGATCCTAGCCACCATTCTTCATACATGACTTAACCACCATTGTTCACATACAGTCGACCTGCCACATCTCTGTCGCCATACAGCTGACTAGCACCATTGTTCCTCCAATGCACCTACGCACCATTGTTCATACGGTGACCTTGCCACCATTGTATACAATGGATCTAGCACCATTGTTCATACGCGGACCTAGCCATCATTGTTCATACAGTGGCTAGCCACCATTGTTTCATACAGTGACCTTGCCACCATTGCTTCATACAATGATCTAGCCACCATTGTATCATACAATGACTAGCCATCATTGTTCATACAAGTGGCCTAGCCACCATTAGTTCATTCAGTGACCTAGGCACCATTATTCATAAAGGAATAGCCACCATTGTTCATACAGTGACCTGCCATCATTGTTATACAGTGCCTAGCCACCATTGTTCATACAGTGACCTAGCCACCCATTGTTCATACAGTGACCTAGTCACCATTGTTCATGCAGTGGCCTAGCACATTGTTCATACAGTGACCTTGCACATTGTTCATACAATGATTCTAGCTACATTGTTATACAGTGACCTAGCCACCTTGTTTCATAACAGCTGACCTAGCACCATCCTTCACCTGCCGACTTGTTACCACTACATCACCCCTCCTCTTCTATATTGCGTGTATCAGTCCGAGTGTTTATAATCCACTGTATTAATGTAATAATACACGGTATAATCCTGAGATTCTCTTATTCCTGTTGTAACCCAGAATAATTTACTGTTTTCAGTTTGTTGGTTGTGCCTTGTCTACACGTTTTCTATAATTTTTTGCTAGTGTGATAAAGCTGCCGTGCATTTTATTTGAATATCTATATGATGGTTATTTATGATGCTATTTATTCAAATTTTTTTATTTTTCTTGAGATGAGGAGCTGACTCGGCGCTTTCCCTGGATAACTACTCACTCCATGGCATTATTAAATAAAAGGCTTACGCACACACACACACACACACACACACACACACACACACCACACACACACACACACACACACACAACTGCTAAACGCCGATGTTCTAATACCTCACTGCATCATGTCAGTATTCGACCTAGGTCATCATATCACCATCTCTTGTGAGAGCTATTTTATATTCACTGGTAACAGAATCCTTTGCGAACTCAGTGATATGGCTTCATTATGCAGTCAGTTGAATGTTTCAAGTGAATGTCAGAGACTCACTGGAGCACTTGATGAGGGAACACAACCAGATTACTGGACAGAAAAGATTCACACAGTTCGTGTGTGATAATCCCGACTTTAATGGTCTCAACATTAACATGTCGTAAACACCATTCCGTGAAGCGGGGAGGGAGTAACTGTGTCACCCTGGAGATAAAGGTTAGAATACCGACACTATAGAGAAAAGTAGTCATACGCCCAATGGAAATAAGTCACTCTGTCTAACTTTTTTGGGTTATCCCAGGTTCCTCTACACATATGCTGTATTGTATGATAATCTTTGTAACTGGATTTGTGTATACTGAATAAACTTATTACACTTTCATATAATTTGCGATCCTTTATTGACTAAGTCTCACCCACACAATAGCTTTTCAAGTACAAACTGGTCATTTTGTTTAATACTTGATAAGTCCACACTGTGTGGACAAATTGTAATTAATGAAGGCTCGCTTATACTGCATTTGAGTCTATTTTACTACTGTGTTACTCCTCTGGAGAGTATGATTAAAAACCTTTATCGTCTCAGAGGACAGTCTGTAAACATTGATTTCACGGGGGAATTGCTCAGTCAAATCAGCTGTCAACATCAGAAGAAACTGTATACCTGACTCAAGTCTGCGGGAATAACGGAACACTGTTACATCGGATAAGGCAGAGCTATTTAGCCTTAAAATGTCCAAAACCTTAATGCTCCGAGTTCAATTAATTTTACATTTGGAAGCCAGCCAAGCAGTGCCAATCTTAAGTGGGTTTAGGCCCAATGGCTGTCAGTACATGTCACCCGCGAGTGATGAATTCTTCTATTTATCAACTTTCATGTGCATAATATATGTCATCAAAAGACACCACCAAGATGGTAAAGTGTTATCCTAACAAATGTTCACACCTTCTCACTTTGTGATAGAAGGTCCTGAGAAAAGATATAAAAAATAAATTAGGACACATCTCTACACAGTGCCATGGCAAATAATGCTGCCTATGAGCAAGTGTGTGTGTGGAACCGTATGGTAACTAGTGAAATGAGATCATATGTATTATTTGAAGGATATAGTGACTTCAACAAACCAACAGAGCTGCAGAACAATAATGCAGCGGACTGTGACAAAAGCAACAACAGTTAATGTCCTGCTTGAATGGTCCGTGAATGTAACCACTCTACTCAGAAAGTTTATATTACATAGCGTGTGTGTTACCATAGCACCATGGCTTGTTGTAGCGTGTTTTAAAATCTCAGGTTAAAGTGTTGAAAGAAGGAGATTCTACTCTTCAGAGGAAAATATGAGGCTGAAACTTCATCTAAGATGGGTTTGGGAGTGAGTGTGAGATGGTGTGCTAGCTGCGTGAGAGGAAAAAGGTTACCAGCAGTGAGAATTGGAGAGTGGCAGCCGCTCTAAGTGGCAATGGTTCACAATTCAGGAAGAAGGATGATAAGGAAGGTAAATAGAGAAGATGTGAAGTAGGAAATCATTCTCTCTTCTCCAGGACGAGTGTACTTCATTGTTAGGAAGTTAAAGGTACCACTGACTCCCCTGCTATCAAGGTAAGAATATTCTGAACGTGAGAAGAATTCTCAAGGTAAGATATATGGATCGTTTCTTTTTTGTAACAGAGATAGAAAGTCAGAGAGAGGTTTTCACCCAGGAGCTGGTGTTAGGAGACATAGTCAGCAGATTGGAAAATTTATGTCAGTACAACGGGAACAACCCATTAATTGTCTTAGTGCTGATAGAAATTACATCGGGAATGGCAGAACAGGAGCCGGCTGATAGTATAGGTCAGTCATAGATGTATCAGATCTAAGGGAGGGGTTCCCCAATCATATGTACAGTCTGCCTAGAAAAAGGTGGGCAATGAATTATGTCTAGCGGCAATTCAGCGTATAAATTGGGTGTGATTTATAGCCCCTAAACCTTGATAGAGTGCAGTAAGTGCTATGGGAACGAAATTCATAGGCATCAATATATTAAAATGTTGTGTTAAGTTGGAGATTTTAAAACTTCAGACAAATTGAATGGAACAATGTGACAGGAAATCCTTGATCCAGTGACTTACTTTGATACGGTTTCAAGATTGCTTTGGTAAAACAGTTTGACAGAACCAACTAGAGGAAATAATCTACTTGACTTGGTTCTTTCCAACAAAGAAATCACTAGTTAATAATCTTGAGGTTAATGATGAGGTGAAGGCTACTCAGCCCTGATAACCACTTCATATTACAGGCTGGCTCCACCTCAGAAAAATTAATGCATATAAAAAGAACGATAACAGTCAAAATATAAACACATTATTATTTAGAAATGAAAATATAAAATAATAAAATATGAATTTTTTATCCTACTTGAAAGAGAAATGAAAAATGAAATATAAAAATATATCTGAATTCAACGCTAATATGTACAGTTAACTGAGGGTGTACTGGTTGAATGTTTGACTACCACGTAATGAAGAAATTGTAGCCGTTTTTGCTGATGATGGTGAGGAGGTGGGAAGTCACAGATGTTGAGTGACCCGCAACGACTAGTTCTTTCACAGAGACCTCTAGCCTGCAATATTCCGTCAAAAAGATAGTAACGCAGGTCTTTTCACCACTGCTAGATGAGAGGTAGTTGCCTGGGGTTGACTACACTTAGGTATGCAGATAAAAAGGTGACGTCCCAGAGCTTGTGTTAGTCTTCCTCACACTGTTTCTTTGGTTGTTAGTTGACCCGAGCGACATTCCAAGCGTAGAAATAGACAAGGTTACCAACTGCCTAAGAAAACGCTTCCATCAAATTAAAGTATTAAAAAAACATGGTGATTTATCTAAAAGCGCATGGAAATCAAGGCAGAATGAACTACATCTAAAAATTGGTAAAAGTGAAAGCTTTTAACCAATATATCCATTAAAAACAGTAGCAGCGCTTTTACTTACAGTTGTGTTGGGACTGTGAGAGTACAAGTAGATACCATTTGGTCGGAGCCCCACACGTCACCTTCCGTGTGGAGAAAAAAGTGATGATGGCGTGAGCTAGACTGACCCTAACCTTACAAGCAGACGGCAATCAAACTATCGTCAACCAAAACTCGCTTCGCAACTCTATCTGTGAACTTTTACCCTCACAATGACTTGGTAAAATGTTTTCACAAATCACTTAGTTTCAATAAATCATGGAGTTTAGCAGGATAACTGCAGCCAAACTCTCTGTCCCCAGACTTTTCCTTGGTCCGGATTACATGGACTGAAAAATTTACTGTGTGGATAAATTAGGATGTAATGACTATGGGTGAGGAAGTGATCTTGGTTGCCAACATGACGCTTTTCAGAGCAATTTCTAAACTGCCAGAACACAACTTTTGTTTCCGATTAGGAAACTAGATCAAACAAAAATGATCCCAAAGGATGGACAATAGATTAAAACATTTCAATTGGTCAAAAGAGAGGCGTAATATAGGAGTTCAAAATAGGGATGGGCAGTTAAGAAACAATATATTCAAATTAAAGAGAGAATAAAAAAAAAAGGAATAAGATCAAAAAGGGATTATGATGCTAAGGTCGCAAAGGATTCCAAAGAAACGCCAAAAGTGTTCTTTTCGGTATACAGAAGAAATATTAGGACAAGCGATAAGCCCACTTAAGAGTAACTCTGGTCAGATCACTGACAGTGATAATTTATATGTACAATTTTTCAAACCTTACCTTCTCTCAGTTTTTTACCCAGGGATATACTAGCGAATTCCAGAAAATAATAGATTAGGTAGAAAAGGACGATAATAAACTATGCCCGATTGCCGGTAACTAGTGACATGGTCTTCAACAAATAGAGAAATTAAAAACTAACAAATCCCCCAGGCCCTGATGAACTGTTCTCAAGGTGCTAAAGGAATCTTTCAACTAACCGCTGCAAACAGGCATAGTGCCTGATAAAGGAAAATGCAAGATGTAATACCTATTTACAAGGCAGGTGAACAGGTCCTTAGCTCAAACTAAAGACCAGATAGTTTTGAGGAGGTAGATCATGGGTAAATGAATGTGATTATTAGTATATGCAGCAGAGAGTTTGCATAAATGTGGAGAAAACAGATGGGGTCACGATCACAAACGGTGTATCCACCGGGGACAGTGTTGCGGGGAACCCTTGCTGTTTACAATCTACTTGAACGACATAGATGAGGGAAATAAATAGCGACATAGAAAATTGCTGATGAGACCAAAATAGGCCGCCCACTTCATTCTAATGAGGAATTAGAGCAGTGGTCCGAGAAGTTGCAGATGCAGTTTAATATAGAACAATGTAAAAGTTTCTAAATGTTGACAGAAACTAGCCCACGCCACATATAAACTAAATAATGTAGATCTTAATATTAACGGATTGGAAAAAGATTTAGAAGTTCTGGTTTATTAGTAGTCAAAACCAAGGCAACAGTGCATTAGTGTTCGAAATAAAGCAACAGAACCCTTGGCTTCATAGCAAGAAGTATAAATAATAGAAGTGCTCAGGTTGCATTATCAAGTCAATCCATCTTTGATTAGGCCTCATTTAGATATGCTTCACGGTTTTGGTCACCGTATTACAGATGGATATAAATGCACTGAAAACGTAACAAATGAGGATGACAAAGTCGATCCCATGTATCAGAAACTTCCCTATGAGATAGACTCAGGGCCTTGAATCTGCACTCTCTAGAAAGGCATAGAATTAGAGGGAAATATGATTAAGGTTTAAAATGGAAAACAGTATTATAATAAAGGGGATGTAAATAGCGAGTTTAAAAATATCTTAACTAGACAGGACTCGCACAATGGCTTTAAAATTGGAAAAGTTCAGATTCAGGAAGGACATAGGAAGCACTGTTTAGTAAATAGTTGTGGATGAGTGAACAAACTCCCGAGTACAGTTTTATTGAGGCTATAACGTTGTGTAGTTTTAAAAATAGGTAGATTAAATACATGAGGGCGGTTGTGGTGGGTGTGAGTGGACCTGAACTTGCTTGTGCTGCTGGGTCTGGTGCCGTGCTCCTTCCTTGATGGAGGTGACCATACTGAGTGGGTGATTGGCTAATCCGGGGTGGGGACATAGACCGCTCCCACATGGGTCGATAGGCCTGTTGCCAGTGCACTTCTTTCTTATATTCTTATATATAAATATATATAATATATATAAAATATAGTATTATATATAATATAAAAATTATATAAAGTATAATATATATATAATATAATATATATATATAAAATAATATATATATATATATATATATATATAGGGAGGAACCTCTTGAACTTTCCTTGGGCCCCATCATAAGAAAAAGAATAAAACATGCTTCAGGAAAGCTCACAAGGACTTGATAGCGAAATAATTCTATTATATTTTTGTCCAATTTCATGAAAATTTACTGTGATTTAAGTAAGCAGCGTTTGAAGCCTACACACTGGGTTTGTAGTGACTTATTGTCCCTTAAAAGAAGAAAGAAAAAAATAAAAAGTAACTTATCCTTCATGGCATAAAACCTCTCCCTTTTCTTCAAAATTGTAAGACCTACCATGCTCTACTTGACATCAGATGAAAGATAAGAGTTGGATAATCTTGGCACGCAACGGCTGTTTGAGTGAAAATGTCAATAGATAGTGCATAATAATTTTTTTTATTATTTTTTTTTCTCTGTGAGGAAAAAAATCAATAAAAGCAAAGCGGTAAAAAATCTCGCAAAATCCCCTTACATGCCTATAGATTCATCATTACTCAATACCTGAGTAAAAAACAATGACACCACCTACAAATATATTTTTGCCAAAATTGGAAAATAATGTCTATAACTATTCCTGAGTTTAACACATATGTATTACGTTTTTCGTAAAACTCTACGGTCGGGGAGGGGCACCCACAATCAGTATGTTAGACTACCATCAACACATGTTGACAGACACACAGTGGACTGAGCATATTTATCATCCATTCCCTTGAATTTGAATGGAGGTTCTCAGAAATTGCAATTTAGTGGTATTTAGAATGAAAAAATTCATAAAACTCGTAATTTTGGAGTAAAAAAAACAACGAATTGCCATCATGTCCTTTTGATGAAAAAAAAGAACCAAAAAATTACATTTTTGGAAAAACATACTTAAAATATGAGCAGGAAACAAGCTAATTTACTTCAACATGTATACCAGAAATTATCACTATTTTTTTCAAGAAAACAATCTTTTCAAACCATAATTTTTTAAATTTTTTCTTTTTTTTATCACTCCTAATGCAATTCGAGCACTCAAGTTCTCCCTGAAGCCTGTTTGAAAATTGTTTCTTCTCCTACAACCCCCCTATATTTTAATATACTTTATTTAAAGACCAAAATACATTGACAAAATACACTGACAAAATACAATGACAAAAAGACAAAATGGAGGTATAATACAGCATAGACAACTCAAAGCTACATCTCGAAAACTTCGTTCAGCTCCCCGGCGGTGGTGCCTACGTGCCCAGAATGTTGCAGGCATTTCCCTCTGGGTCGCAACACAGAGTCTCTGAAAGAGGGAGCTGGCCACCCTGTGGTCCATGTTTCTTGGATGAGTATTTCATCCCAGCTCTTTGATGAACAATAGAGCACACTTTCCCCATGCTCAAGGGTCTCAGACCCTATTGGGATGAAGTTGAAGAAAGGGGTAAGGCCTTTAATATTTGCGGTATTCTGGTCTCCTGTGGCTGGCTGATCTATCCCCTTCTTGATTAACCAGGTAAATCACCAGATAATGAATCCAATAGAGAATTTTTATGGATCAATAGTTAAAAGGTAAAATGAAAGCATAGTCCATCACATACCATATTATAGTTGACAGAAAAGATTAACAAGGGTATATAACCACGAGGACAATGTGCAAATCCACTGTCCTTTTTGCAAAAGAAAGCATAGCGCGACGTTAACATCGCTCCTTTAATTAAGCTAAAGGCGAAGCAACTAAGTTTTAAATGTACGGAATATATGTTCATATATTCGGTAAACTGTATTCATCCATAGATTGTATCAATCAAGAAGGTTACTTTCCTTTCCATATGGTTAACCAAGTATGTAACTGTGTCCTGTAAAATGTCTGGAACCAGTGTCCAGTAACATATCTGTACCGTGTCCCTGTAACATGTCTGTACCGTGTGTAACATGTCTGTACCGTGTCCTGTAACATTTCTGTGCCGTGATTCTGTAACTGTCTGTACCGGATCTTTAACATGTCTGTACCCGTGCCCTGTAACATGTACTTACCGTGTCCCTGTAACATGTTCTGTGCCGTGAATCTGTAACATGTCTGAACCCGGTGCCTGTAACATGTCTGTACTGTGCCCCATAACACACTTAGATGGCGACGAATGTCTATACTATACGTGAGAGACCATCTCCCTCTTCCAGTTATTTTACTTCGCATTGGTCAATTTTGGATTGGTTGAAGTACATAATACAGAAGTGGAAGTGCTGTCCCCTTCATAATCTGCATCAACAGTCAGGTCATCACCTTGACCTGACATCACTCCTAAAATATTATCATTCCAGTCTGTTTTTACCTTTGTGTTTAAACTTACATCCATGTTAAATACTACGTGCATTTCAGTGACCTCCCCTCCTCTTCCTAAATGACTATTCTCTGAAAATTAAACCTCGTCAGTGATATTATATAAGTACTAAATAAATTAAAAAAAAATAATAACAGAATTCGCTGGTAAACGGAGGTTCCAAAGGCTGCAAAGTGCACTTTCACCCACTCTCAATCTGAGATAAAAATTTATGTCTATGAAACTACAAGGTCAACAAGTTTGTACACGGAAATGATTAGATCAAAAACTTGGGAAATTAAATCATGCAACAAAACGCCTATCAGTATCTTAGCCACGTAAATATACTACGACAACATTAAACTACTACTATAAATAGATACACAGAACATACCGGAATTAATTTTATCACCAGTCACCATCTCCGTGTACATTAATTCATTCATGAAAATAGTCTGTACTCCTCGTTTACTATGTCTGGGGGTTTGCCGTAAATCAATTCTAAATCTTCCCTGCAGAGTGTGTCAGGAAACTTTCATCCCAACTATACATCCTAAGGTCGAGCAGACACCATGAATCGTTCCTTTATATGATGGATAGTAGACAAGGAAGACAGTTTTTTAGAATTCATTGAAAATAATCTGAGTATGCCGTTGCAAAGTGAAATGACAAATTTGCAATATTCTTGAAAGAGTTAAGAGTTATACAGACAGTAAAATTGGCTGGGGACTAGGAGTGTTTTTGTAAGGGTAGAATATGGTGTAGGAAGAGTGCTTATCAGTTAAAGGATGTAGTGAACAATTCTTATAAGGTTATGGAGCTACTTGTGCATTTAATGGATTTACTGAAGAAGAGGCACTTGACCTTGATAAACTGGGAAGCAATGTTACAGATATTGTAAAAGATGGAATAAGAGAAGGTTGTTTAGAACAGTCATGAATTTTATGCAGATAGTGTGGCTCAGGAGAGAGAGGGAACTATTTTCTCCAAAAAAAAGTAAGACCTCAGACTCAGCTGTGTAATGGTCACAATGGTGGTTTTAGCATGTTTTTGTAGAAGGAGTTGTGTTAGAAAGCGAATACTATATTCAGAAAAAGTGTGGAATTGAAAGATAAATCATCATATACAAAGTCGTGTGTTGTAATTTTAGAAGATTTTGAAGTTGATGGATGAATTGTAGGAGCATAATGTTAAATGAAAAAATTAAAAAGAAAATATTGAAAACAGATAGGGAAGGAATAACTAGAAATCTAGGCACCGAAAAATTGGAAAATCAGATTGGATGAATGTAGCCGGGAACGTGAATGGTATTTCATGTATTTGGAAGTGAAAATTTCGTGAATGGGTCTTTGAAAGGACAAGGTGAGCCATAGAATCCGGTATAGTAAATAGTAGGTGGAAGTGTTGAGGCATATATGGAAAACAAGAAGTTATATTCCTAGCCAAATAAGATAATGTACCTGAGCACAGAGAAACAAGCACTTTTATATAGGTATAAGACATAAGGTTTTTAAATATAACAATAAGCGGAGGGACTTAGATTCCATGGTATGAAGCATGGGTTTTGGTGAATATTTTGCAGAAAATTCGAGCACAGAAATTAGAAGACGGTGTTCTAAAACAAAACGTATATTCAGACGCTGAGGAGGTGTGATGAGGAGTTGCTGGAAGTTTGAAAGGATGTAAAGAAATAGGAATGAATAAAAGAGAATATAAAGCAGAGGTGGGAAGAAATCTAAAAAATCGTCCGATCCAGTAATGAATGGAGAGAGATAGTGTTAAAGGAGGTTTTTCACTGATGGAGGTTTTAGCAACATAAAACAGGCAATTGTGATGCGTTAGATCGGAGTGAATGTAAAGACTACTGGTTTTTATGACTTAACGTGGTAACTGGACCGTGAGTAAAGTAACATTTCTGAAAACATTTCAGGGAAATCGAATATCAGAGTTGAGTCCTGAATGAGGGAGGATCATCTGAAAATGGGATTCTCCACATCTTCTGGTAAAAACAGATATTAAATGATATTAATGAATGTGTTACCTTTCTCTTCATCAACCAACCTGGTGGGAGGGGGGGGATAGAAAAACCAATTATAAAAAAATCAAAGGATGGTAAATACTTTGTCGTTTCTGGTAAATTATAATAATCCGACTTACTCGTGTAGCCTTTTACAAAACAACATGTCAATAGTTTAAAATGCAAACCTGAAATTTCAGTAGATTATATGTCTAAAGGGAAGAGCAAAACTCGACGGTAATTCAGGTCCTGGGAACTTAAGATACTCAGGTTTGACCCGAGTGATTTGCCCAGCACAAGGCACCTCTCGTAAATGAGGACTCGAAAACACGAAGAATTAAAGTTATCAACTCATCACTAACTGTTGACAGAATAGCCTTACAATACACAAGTTCCAGGGATATTCTTTAAGACAGCATGCAACAAATGTTTGCTCATATTACTATACGATAGTTAATGCTATTTAATTCACTTAGAACCTGTTGAATTTCGCATCGAACACCCTGTAATAACACTCTACAACATATCTTAGATATTTCTAGGATATCTTTATACCCCTAATACACCAAAACTCACTGGATGTCCTTTAATATGTGCTTTAAAACATATAAAATCAATTATATCTCTCTCCAGAAAAGTTAACATGCTGGAAAGTCAGCTGTGTATTGGCAGATACAGATTTCAATTTTGGGTCCGGGCAGCAATGAATCTTGATGAGGAACGACCTGATAGCGTGTTTGCTGCCACATTAAAAGCACGCTTGATTCACGGTCGTTGGTCACGTGTGTTGGTCTAGGTATAACCACGCTTGCTTCAGTTATCGGCAGAGCCTGTTTCACTAGCGCACTCCTCAACAATGGCTACTATTCACCTCCACCCTCTTAAAGATTTACTTATTAAATTATACGGTTGCTTCAGAATCACTGGTCAACTTGTGTACTGGTATAAATACAAGCTCGTCTCACCACTTTCTGGGTTTAACATTTGTGTTTGACTCGCTAGCACGACCTGCTTCAGCAGATGATGGTCAGCTACAATGACTTGGGCTCCACTAAGCACACTTAATGGGTCAGCCGTGTGTTTTGGATACACTACCCTCCAAGCTTACTTCATGGGTATCCCGTACACACTAATAATACGCTGTTTTCACTGAAACAATAAGACAGTGTATGATGACTAACTACACCCTAGGTCAACGTGTGGTTAGACTTAATGACTTACACTTACTTTAGCTGCTCATTAAGGAAGCTTGCTTTTTTCCTGATAAAAAGAGAAGCATAGAGAAGTGTGAGTGTTATTGAGAGGGTTATTAGTGCTGGAAACACGCTAGAGCAATAATAACATAAAGGAGTGTTATACCCATGGGCTCTTTAGCGGGGGGCAAATGGCAGAAAATTAGGCTTCATACAAGGAAGGAGAGTAAGATCCATTTCTCTAGATCAAACAATTACTATCTTCAAAGACAATCGACTAGAAGACTTAAAGTAATTTTGGATATAGAAAATTGAAGATTCCAAACGCATGAGTAAGGTTATTGTGAAAACTGGTTCAGGAAAACAAATGGGTCGATTAGAAAGGCAACTATATAGTTAAGAAATATTACATCAAATAGGTCCTTTCCTCGACTCGTTATCAAATCCAATCCCTGTCACAGAGTGAGCGTAAAATCCCCATGTCAGAGTAACATACAAGAATGAACATGGACAACAAGTTAAATACGACTCGCCTCTCTGCAGCAAATCGATCCCGGACCCCTTGGGTGGATCCGATCACTCCACACTCAAATACCGATTACAATTGAAGGCTTGCATGCATCCTACGACCATTAACTGAAGATAAAAAAGAAACCAAATGACACGCTCGAGCATATGATGAATATATATAAATATATATGTATATTATATATATCTATATAAATATATATATATAAATATATAATATATATATATTAATAAATATTAAATATATATATATATATAGTATATAAGTATATATAGTAAAATAAATATATATATATTATATATTATATAATATGTATAAATATATATATATATATATAATATATATATATATACTACATATAGTATATATACATATATATATATACATATATGTACATATATATATATATATAGTAATACTACTTATAATATATAATAAATATAAATAAATAAATTATATTTATATATATATATCTATATACATATCTAAATATATCAAAAATATAAATAAAAATATATATATATATTATACATAATGTCGTGCCAATATGTAAAACTAGTCATTAACAAGCACTCAATTAAAATTAAGACCTTTCTGAAAATATCATTTTATTACGATTAAAGAATATATAATTTTTCATTAATGTTAATGTAAAAATTTTTAATTTTGCACCAAAAGAATCTTAGAAAACTTACCTATCTTATTAATAACAAGAGCAATTTTATTTAGCCTAACCCAACTAAATATATTTTAGTTTTGTATACAGTAATTAATACTAAACAAAACACAGTGAAATATATTTTTTTCGTTAGGTTTCAGAATATTTTTGGCGAAATTACTGCATCACAAATTTTCACTTATCCTATATGGCAAATGAGCGTTGGTAATTAAACGCCAAGAAGCAAGTTCTTGCCTATTATGGCACGACATATGTCATATAGTATATATATATATATATGATATATATATATATATATATATATATATATATATATATATAAATATATATAATATATATATAATATATATTATATATATATATATATAAAAAATATATATATATATATATATATTTATATATATATATAATATATAATAAATATATATATATAAAAATAAATCAATATAATATTATATATATATAGGATACATAATGAAAAACATCCACTCTGAAAAGAATAGAGAATTTCCAAAGCGCTTTCGTGACTACTCACATTATCAAAGGGAACTAGAAAGTGAAGCATCCAAGGAAGCTATATAAAGGGGTCGGCCAGCACTCACTATCAGATCCCACAACGTTGAAACACGTGACGCGCGGCGGAGCCAACTTGGACAGGTCCTTTGCGAAACTCAACCAAGATATTTAATTGTCCAAGTGTATTATTAAATTCTACCCAAATAGTCTATAATTATAAATGGATCTAATTTATATAAACCAAATGGAACAAATTCATATTATTGTCCAAATGCTTTTTATGAAACAAGATTCAATTATCTTCCTGTCGAACCATGGACTTGCTTGATACAACTTTCTCACTTTTGAAAATCAATATGGATGGTTTAAAATCCTACATGAATAAATAGAGCATTGCGGAACATCTTTGTCCATGTTCTAATGCATATATTTATGTTTGGTTTTTAATCTTAGTTTCGAGATTTTTACCAGTTTGACCGTATAAACTTTATCTAAATTTTACCAAGGATCTTAATAGACACATCCTCAGCAATTGGGGGGAAATTCTTAATCAAAAGTTTTTTTACTTATCAAGTTTTTGAATACAACTTTATATCACAAGTTCTTAAGAAGAGAAGGCTAATCAACCAAGTATACATGGTAAGGAGAACTCAACCTATTTTTAGTTGAAATAAGGCTGGTTGCCCCTTTTTTGGATTATAAAAGTGTTCCTAGCAACTTTAAAAGATTTAACAATTACTTTTCTTGGGTATTTTAAATCATACCTATTTCTAAATTTTGGGATATTTCCTCTCTATGAACTCAGGACTAACAAATTCTTAAAGCTCTCAAAACATTGATGAAAAACAGACAGTTTGACTCTGGTCTGATGCGAGGAATAATAGCGACATATGAACAGTAATTTGTAGGTTTTCTTGTAAATATTAAATTTGAATTCATTATTACCCTTATTAATTAAAACATCAAGAAAAGGCAAAGAAAGTTATTTCATCAACTCAACAGTTAATCTTATAGAATGGGACTAAGCTATTTAATGTTTCCAATTAGCCCATTCTATAAACTTTACTGTTGATTGGAAGAAAATAACTCATTGCCTTTTCTAGATGTTTTAATTAATAAGTGGTAATAATGAATTCAAATATAAAATTTCAGAAAACCTACAAATAAACTGTTCCTAAGGGGGGGGGGGGGGGGAGGGGGGGGGGGGGGGGGGGGGGGTGGGGGGGGGGGGGGGGGGGGGGGGGGTGGGGGGGGGGGGGGGGGGGGGGGGGGGGGGGGGGGGGGGGTGGGGGGGGGGGGGGGGGGGTGTCACTATTTTATTCCTCGCATCAAGACAGATCAAACTTGTCTGATTCTCATCAATGTTTTTTAGAGCTTTACGAATTTTGTAGTCCTTATGTTTCAAAGATGAGAGAAATATCCAAAATTTATGAAATAGGTAATGATTTAAAAGTACCCAAGTAAATGTAATTGATAATTCTTTTAAAGTTGCTAGGAACACTTTTTATAATCCAAAAAAGGCAACCAGCTTATTCAACTAAAAATGTGTTGGTTTCTCCCTTACCATGAAAAACTTGGTTGATATGCCTTCTCTTTCTTAAACTTTTAATATTAAAGTTTATTCAAAAAATCTTGATACAGTAAAATAACTTTTGATTAAGAAATTCGCCCCCAAAATGCTGATGGATGTGTCTATAAAGAATTACCTTGTAAAATTGTGATAAAGTTTTATTTATCGGTCAACGGTAAAAATCTCGAACTAAGATTAGAACAACATAAATATAGCATAAGATACTGGATAAGATTCCAACTCTATTTATTCAATGTAAGAGGAATTTTAACCATCCATTGATTTTTCAAAAAGTTTAGAAGTAGTAACAAGCAAGTCCATGTCCCGACATGAATATAATTGAATCTTGTTTCTAAAAAGCAGTTTTGACAATAATATTGAATATTGTTCCTTTGGTTTCTCTAAATTAAGATCCCATTTATAATTAAAAGAATTTGGGTAGAATTTAATAATACACTGGACAAATAAATAGCTTGGGGTGAGTTTCGCAAAGGACCGTTCCAAGTTGTCTCGCCGCGCGTCACGTGTTTAACCGTTGTGGATCTGATAGTGAGGTGCTGTGCCGACCCCTTTAATAGGGCTTCCTTGGATGCTTCACTTTCATAGTTCCTTGATAATGTGATAAGTCACGAAAGCGCTGGAAATTCTCTATTCTTTCAGAGTGGTTGTTTTGCATATTTGAAATCACCTGTTTTTACTGTGATCTTATAGCATATAATACCTATATATATATATATCTAAATATTAAATATATATAGTATAAATATATATATAATATATATAAATATGTCTAATCTATATACAATCATATAATATCTATATATCTAATTATATATGTAATAACTATAAATATATATATATTATATATAATATAAAAATTTATTAAATATAAAAATATATATATCTATATATATATATATATATATATATATGTATATATATATATATATATATATATATATATATATGATATATATATACTAAAAAAAAAAATTTAAAAAAATGTACTTTAAATTTTAAAATTTTTTTTTTTTTTTTAAAAAAATTAAATAAAAAATTTAAATTTTAAATTTTTAAAAAAAATTTTTTTAAAAATTTTTTTAAAATTTTATAAAATTTTAAAAATTTAAAAATTTTTATTTTGGAAATTTTTTTTTTTTTAAAAATTTTTTAAATTTTTTTTATTATTTTTTTAAAATTTAATTTAAAATCAAAGGTTTAAAATTTTTTGGGGGAAACCCCCTTTAATTTTTGGGGAATTTTTTCAAAAAATTTTTCCCAAAGATTTTTTTTTTTTAAATTTAAATAAAAAAAATTTTTAAATAAAAACGGGTTTTGGGGGGATTTAAAGCCCTTTTTTTTTCCCGCGCCCCCCTTTAACTTTTTTTCAAAAGGTTTTTTTAAATTTTGGGGTTCCCAAAAAATTTAAATTTTTCAAAATTTTAAAGAAACCAAAATTTTTTAATTTTTTTAAATTTTAAATTTTTAATTGTTTAAATTTTTTTTTTAAATTCAAAATTTTTAAAAAAAAAATTTTTTAAAAAAAAAATTTTAAAACAAATTTTTTTAAAAAATTTTTTTTAAAAAAATTTTTAAAATTTAAAATTTTAAAAAATTTTAAAATTTTATTATTTTTTTGGGAAATATTTATTTTTAAAATTTAAAATTTTAAAATTTTTAATTTTTTTAAAAAAAAATTTTAAATATTAATTTTAATTTTAAAAATTTTTTTTAAAAAATAAAATTTAATAAAAAATTAAATTAATTTTTTAAAAAAAAAATTTATTTAAAAAAAATTTTTTAAAAAAAATTTTTTTAAAAATTTTAAATTTTAAAAATTTTATTTTTTTAAAAATTTATTTTTTTTTTTTTTTTTAAAATTTAAAAAAAAAAAAAATTTTTTTAAAAAATTTTTAAAAAAAAAAAAAAAATTTTAAAAAAAAAAATTTTTCATGGGGGGGGGGGGGGGGAAAAAAAAAACCGAAGGGTTAATTTTTTTTTTTTTTTAAAAAAGGGTGGTTTGGGGAAAAATTTTTTTGGGTTTTTTTTTTGAAAAAGGGGGCCCCCGGGGGTTTTTTTTTTAATTTTTTGGAAAATTTTTTTTTTTTCCCCCTTTTTTTGTTTTTTTTAAAAGGGTTTTTATTTTTCACGTTTTTTTTGGGTTTAAATTTTGGGTAAACCCTGATTTTGTTTTTTTTTTTTTTAAACCCTTTTTTTAAAAAAATTTTTGGGTTTGGGAGAGGGTTTTCTTTAAAGTTTGGGGGTTTTATTTTTTTTTGGGT